>PVHY01000207.1:273239-287019 GCA_004024945.1 Uropsilus gracilis
TTTTTTTTTTTTTTTTTTTTTTTTTTTTTTTTTTTTTTTTTTTTTTTTTTTTTTTTTTTTTTTTTTTTTTTTTTTTTTTTTTTTTTTTTTTTTTTTTTTTTTTTTTTTTTGACTCTTTACTTGGTAATACCAGTTATAATAGCAGGGTAGGGAACATCATTCTACAAAGGAAAGCCGTAGTAAATGAAGTTGAAGAAAAACCTGAAAATTGAGATGCTAACAATTCTGTTTACATCAATTTTAGTGCTCTAAATAAAACCAACCCACTAAGAGCAACATCAGCACAGTTGTATGATGACACAGAAACAACCTTTGAAGGGAAATTGGGTCAGTTGTAACTTGGTTGAAATACTACTACATTGTAGAAACTCAACATATATTTACCATTTCAGTGGCAATGACTAATTTGTGTTGTTTTAAGACTAGTAAAGAATAGAATTCACATATGACTGCTGGATCTCCACAATAGCGTATCTGTAAGATCTGAGAAAGGTTTCTCTATTGTACCAAATTCCCTTGACTGGTCAACAGGATAACTCTTTCTCTAGTTTACAGAATTGTAGGCAGTAATTTGAATGTGTAACTAAGAAAAACATAAGATTATTAATGTACAGGAAATTAAGATAATTTTATTTGGCTCTCTAACATTTTTCTTTCCTATTTCCAACACAATAATGGATACCAAATTATCACACAACCAGAGGTGAGGGACTGATGCTCAGTTCCTAACTCATGAAAGCAAAATAGAATTTTATCTTGGATTATAGTTTTAGATTTTGCTCTGTATGTTGCTATGTTTTTCTCATTTAGTGATTCAGGTGATATTGATATTATTACTTCTTTGCTTCTTTTGCTTATTGCTATCTTTTAAAAACATTTTTGTTTCTTTCATTATGTCTAATTCATTTACTTGATTGTCACTTGTTTCAATGTCCTTTATTTAATTTTTATTTGAATCTACTCTTCTTTTGGGCATCTGCAGTTTACTTTAGTTCTGAGTAACTTTATTTTATTGTTTTTCTATTCTTTTCTGAGTCTAATCAATTATAAATGTTTCACAATTTGTTTCTTTTTATTGCATTTTACTTTCTAACTCAATTTTTTCATATCTTTAAATGCTTGATTGAGCAAATTAGTCATATTTGGAATGTGGATTTTCTCTTTTTTGACTTCCCAGTTATTTTTCAAAAAAGCTGGGTTTTACTTATTTGCTGTATGTGATATTTTGATTTTTTGTTTTTCTCTATCAATTTGCTCGATTTGTTCACTTTTAAGGTTGCATTAATTCACAAAATAATTTCTTCATGATACAGATGCGATTATTTTCATTCATAATGCTTGGGGTTTATTTCCCTTTTTGGTTTCAAGTCAATGATTCTCAGAAAGTCTGAAAATCCTTTTCCATCATCTCTGATTCTAACCATCTCTTTATTCTATTTCTTCTAAAGCTTTGAGATCTAGTATGCTAGGCTAGTCTAAAAATTAAAAGTTTTAAATTTCCACCTATTGGCATGTTTGAATGGTTCTCTTTTCTGAACTCTTTGGATCTTTGTTTCAATTCATTCATTCTCATCAAGGAATATTTGCAATGTAGCATGTCTAATTCATTTACTGTTTTAATTATATTGTCCATCTTAAGACATATTTTGCTCCTTTTCAATATATATTCCATTTATGAACTCTTAATACTTGCCTGTATTTTTATGCCTTTTAACTCTTTTTTTATATTAATCATACTTATTTTATATTCTATTGATGACAATTTTAGTTTATTTCTTTTTATATTTGATTTAGGTAACTTATAGCAGCATATAATTAAAATCAATCTTGAGTGATATAACTTACTATAAACCTAACAAAAATATAGACTTATTCAAAACCATATGACATTTATTTAAAGATTTGTATAAAAAATGCCAATGGCTTCAGTTCATTGATAACATATTTTTTATGGTTTTCTTATGAATATTTGAAAACACCTCAAAAATCTTTATTTTCCTATAAGTAAATGACCTAAAGCATTTTAACTTTTTAAAACTGTTCAAGTTTTACATTCTGGAGCTAAGTTGTAAAGTTAGTCATTGGAACTATATAATTTATAAATCCATGTCCCCTGTCCTTGCTTTTGTATTCTTTGTTTATTTAAGTATCCTCTCCTAGTGAGAACCAAGAACCTGTTACTTATTTAGGCATTAGTATTGAGCTCAATATTTGGCAAATTTAGCTGCTTGACAATATCACTGAATGAACAGTGCAGGAAAT
Source organism: Uropsilus gracilis (assembly GCA_004024945.1). Taxonomy (NCBI): domain Eukaryota; kingdom Metazoa; phylum Chordata; class Mammalia; order Eulipotyphla; family Talpidae; genus Uropsilus; species Uropsilus gracilis. Next base: position 275,502 of record PVHY01000207.1, read on the forward strand.
TTTTGTATCTGTATGTATAGATATTTGCAAAGTTTTCACCAATATTCATGTCCCTGTATTTATCTATATATTAATCTCAATTCTGAAAGTCTCTATAGAAAAACTGTGTAAATAACCATTTTTCTGTGGGAAGCATAAAAACTTGACAGATCAAGAAAATAATTATTCTCCATAACTATACTAGTGTGATTCAACAGTGACTATAGCTAAGATTCCCTATATAAGTTTAGAAGATTAGGGAATAAAATTTCTTAAAAAAAAATAATCAGGGATTTCAAGCTGCAATCTCTCACCTATTTTTGTTTAGGAATACTGAGAACTTTGAATGACACCCAGCATGTAAGATGAATGTTTAGAGGTTATCTATTTCAAAAGTGTTCTATCTTAGAAGGAAACCTAGTTCTTTTGAATTTTATTTAGGTTATCTTCTCTCTATTCAGAGTTAAACTCTATTCAGAGGTAAAAGTATCACAGTCAGATTTAGCTATTCTGTCTTTGTGAACTTGTTCTGATTTTCCTTTTATCTGAAAACATCTATATGATAGCCTAAATTTATCTAAGCCTTATATTTGAAGGCAATTTTACAATTATTATCTCACTTTATCTTTGCAACAACCGTCTGTGCTACATAGGAAGTTACTATTATTACAGTTTTGAATTAAGGAAGACACTAAAAGAAGGTTAATGCTTTGTTCAATATCACATAATTATTAGATAATGCACAGATAAAAACTGAGGTATTTTAAATCAGCTTAAGATCTTTATTATTTAGCTTGTACTTTATCTTTTCCATATCCATAGTGCCATTAATTATGACATACAATAAATGTTTTATCAAACATATGATTAATAACTAAGTATTTTCTTAAGTTGACATATAATCATTTGATTTCAGTGTATTATTAGTCATAAAATTGAGCATTTTACTTAATCTTAATCCTTAGGTTTCTCCTATACATTAGATGTTCTAAGCAATATTTTCCCATGTGATTAAAATAAATTAATTTTTTTACATTAGTACAACTCAACTAAAAAGAAAGATCATGTGCAAATTATAGGTAAGAATAATAATTTGGAACTTCCATATTCTTGTTTGCACTAATATAGAAATATATGGGAATTGAATAGTTCAATTTTCACTTTGAAATACACCAAAACTTATATTTGCGTTCAATTAGCTGAATGTATGTATTCTTATAGCAATAGACCAAAATAAAACCACGGTTTACCTTTTATCACAGGAATAACGCATTCATATAATTGAAATTTCTATACTACTAAATATAAATTAAGCTACCAACTACCAACAATTTAGATAAAATATTTAGATAAAATATTTAGATATATTATTTAGATAAAATATTTAGATAAAACAGTTTTGGTTTTTAAAATATTTAACTTTATATACATTTTTTGATAACTACTTTGTTTCTATCTTTCTATGTAGTATGCATAGTGATGTGCTCCAAGCCACTTAGTGCTTGATGATTCTCAACTTTACTTTATGTCTTTTTTTGTTGTTGTTAATTTTACTCTATCATTTTTAAAAACAACCTTACTGGCTGCTTCGATTTATTTGCTACTTACTGTGACTTAGAAAGGATAATCATTTGAAATTTATGATGGACTGTGAGCACATATGCAATTTTTGTTTAAAAACAGCTTAGTTTTTATTGGTTTTTATTTTTATTTGTTATTTATAACAAAACTATAAAACAACTCATAATCACTGTAGAGGAAATTTCTCAAAAATGAAAAAAACTTTGAAACAATAAAATTCTAGTTTGGTCACTTCGAACTGGTAATAGTTTATATTAAGATTTTTAAAGTGTGAATAAATGGGCATTATTGTATACTGCTGTAACATAGCAAGATGTATCAGTAGTTCTAAGATTGTATATAGCTTTTATATAGAAATTTTCCTTCTATATAATCACACTAAAATCTATAAGTAATTTACAAGTATGTGAGTAAATGCTTATATACATGCACTATACTATATATTATTCCTTAGTCTTCTCCCAGAGTTAGTGATAGGCAGGCAAATAGGTTTGCAGGTAGGTAGCTAGGTAGGTAGCTATATATACACAGAGAAAAAAAATGGATGTCTATTTCTATAGTAAATGCATTTATTATTGTTTAATGAAAAATCAGTATTAGTATTCTCTTTTCAGAGAAATATTTATGCATTTATACGTATATAGATATACAGATGACTCTAAAATGATTAATAACAAAATAATAATATTTACATCTGGGTGGTGAGACTAAAAGATTTTATTTAGCTCTCTATTTTTATAGTAGTCTTATTTTTTATCAACAGGCAACTTCATACAAAATTTTAATTGTAATTTTATAAGAGGTATAGGGTAAGAATGAACACACAATAATATTAGGGACAACCGTTGTCAGCAACAGTAGTAACAACCTTCTAGTTAGGAATATTGACATCATTGTATTGAGTAAGTTCACCTGTCTAACAGGCATCATTACATGTGCCATGTTGCTTAAGACTGACAAAAGACTATTTCCCCATTTTACAGATATGGAAATGGAAACTGAGAGTAACTTAGTTTGGTGTCATTTCTATTGAGAGACCTGAGGCTTGAAAACATACATACCTAACTATAAACTCAAGTGAATTTCAATCCTATAATATTTTTATAGGTATTTGCTCAGAAGATTTCTTTATTTTCTTTTGAAATGTGTTATATAAATGTAGCTTTGTTCATATGTGTTGTAGGAGTAAGACAGATTTATATCAGATTGCTATAACATAAATCTAACTCTACCATTGAAGAATTGTCTTATTTTTTATTTTTTTAATCTTTTCTGTTATATAAATTGGGGATGGCCAGGGTACCTACCCTGTAGTATAGGTAAAAGGTGTGATATAATGCATAAAATACAAATAATGCAGTACCTACTATCTTTAACATTACAGTTTTCCTCTGTTCTCTGAGAGTATGTTCTTATGAAATAATATTTTGGGTAACATATTTTTTTAATCAGAAATTACTGAATTCCCCCCCCCCCAAATTAATGGGAATGGCATATTCAGGTTCAAAACAATAATCTACCAAATCATACCAAATAAGAATAGTGTTTCAGATAGCTGAGAAAACTTGTTTTATTATTTTATTTGGTAGTAAATACAAATTTCTATATCTGGAGTAATTATGTGTGCTATCAGTTAGTATTTCATCTTTCAAATTGCTATATGAGTCTGAAATTGGTGCCCATTTCTTACAAAGCCTGGCATTTTGCATTCCTGTAAGAAAAGCAGAGGAGATGTTATGTCCTTTGGAAGATTTGTGGTACACACTTATTCCAGACCAAATTTTCAGTGAAAAATTATATGAGATTATATATCTTAATTTGTGACTGTTGAACCATCCTTGCATGTTTGAAATAAATCCCACTTGATCAAAATGTATGATTATCTTAATGTATTGTTGGATTTGTTTCTTATTTTTTTCCTCTACTTTTTGAGTCTAACTAAATGTCTATTTTCTTAATCTTTTCAAAAAACTAGCTCTTGGTTCTTCATCTTCTGCATTATTATTATTATTTTTAAATAATACTGAGAATTCATGTATCTTTCTCTTGTATTGATCTCTATATCATCTTTGTCTTTTATTTATTTGTTTATTTGTTTATTTATTTTTGACCTGAAGTCTGTTCTATATGACATAAGCATAATGTGTTCTCTCTTAAAATTTTCCTTCGGCTGGGAGTACAAGTTACCAATCCTTGACTTTAAGTCTGTATTTATCTTTATGGTGCAAATGAGTCTCTTGTGAGAAGCTATACTTGGTTTTTCTTTTAAAACATTTTCTAGATTTTCTTCATTTCTCCTTCATATGCAGTAGCCTTAAAAGGTATATTGTTGAGATCTTTTTTTTTTTTTCTGGAAAATTTCTATGTTTTTTTCCTAAGTATTTTGAAATGTAACTGAAATATTTCTTATGTGAGTCATCCTCATTAATTTTTTTTGTCATGAGAAACTAGTCTCCTTTTTATTTTGGAAACTTCATGCCTTTAGTATAAATAACAAAGCATCATTAATTTACTGATATTAGTAAGTGTGTAATTATTTTATTTTCCTGTACTTTGCTTTCCTCCTGCTTTTATTGTAAAATGTTGGATCTTACAGATTTATTTCTAATTTTATTATATTTCTATATTTTTCCTTGTGATTTTTACTAATTTATTTTATTTTATACTGTTTTATAGTTTAAATGTTTCATTGCTTCTGAATTTATCTTTTTATATAACATTACTCTTATCTCATGATACAACATTTTCCTAATTCCCTAAAACATTAACAGTATTGCTTTAAATTTTTAATTAAATTGTTCATTTTCTCTAGTTGTTTTTGTTTGTAATGAAATATTTAGTAGAACATTTTCTCAAGTATTTGATGCTGGCTATCCAGTTATTTTTTACTTATGTAATAGTAAAGCTGTTAAAGATATTACGTGTGTGGACACAGCATAGAACTTTTGATTCTTAGCTTCATTACTGAGTGAATGAATTAGAACTAAGGCATTTGTAAGACATTTGCCCAATAAAGTTGTCTTTTCTTACATTGCTAAGTATATGAGATACTCTTCAATATTATAAGAAATAGGTAAAAAACATTCTTTCACAGAATGGTGCTCTAGACTAGAGCAAGGAAGGTATTGTTTTGGGCTTTAATATTTCAATAGATAGATAGTCAGACTCCTAGTTTTCAAGAGACTATTTCATCATAATGTATGCTATTCTTGGCATCTCCAAGTCCTCAATTCTCTGGTTATTTTCTCTTGAGTGCATGCTCCAGTCTTAAAAAATTAAAAAAAAAAATCCAGCTTTCAAAAATAACAAATTCTCTAAATTCTAAGCCTCTTTCAGTACATGAATCTGTTCACTTCTAGATATCCTTGCTTAGATTTAGTTTTTTTTCTACTTAGTAAGTGAGCCATCTGCTTTCCATCTGCCAAAATTTGTTAACGTCTTTTATCTTCTATCACTTCCTCCACTGTTTCCTTAGCCTTATGGATTTGTATTATTTTACTCTTTTATTTTAATGGACAGGAAACAAACTATTGTGTGAAATCTCCTTAAATTATCTTTACTTGGATGGGGTCATCTTTATTTCTGCAAATAATGACTATATAAAGAATGCTGAGTTTTACTGGGTATTTGATGTCAGACATTGGACTAGACTTTACACCAATTAACTAATTTAGTTCTTACAATATTATATAACATACTACTATTAGTATCCAGAGTATACAGAGTAAATGTTGAGTGCAAATTATTTGCTTACTGACTAGTAAGAGCAAGTGATACATTTGGGAGTTGTATCAGTTACCTGATTCTATAGACTTTGCTCAAAGCTATCATTCAACCATATACAGTACTTGTCTGTAAGTCAAGATGTGGTAGTGTCTGTGTAGACCATTCTTAGAATAGTAGATTTGTTATAAAGAAAAAATGATTTAATTGTGTTTTGTTTAGATTTGAATGGCAACATTCTTTTTCCTACAAGATGGAGAAGACTGATTACCAATAGGAGTAATTTTAGTAGGTTCACTAATGTATGCTTATACCACAAAATTTAGCAATTTCAAGAATACCGTCTTTGAATTAAGTAACTTTGTTAAGTAATATATATGTAATATATATAATCACCACCATAAATATATTTTACAATAACTTTATTCCTTCAGCATGATCTCATACCCATTTTCAGTGAAACCATATTTCTATCCTCACCTAAGTGGTCAAGTGGTCCTTAAATTTCTATAAATTTTTCATTTACAAATATTTCATGCAAATGTAATGAAATGATTGTGTAACCCAACATGTTTGACTTCTTTCATTTACCATATGCTTTTGAATTTCATGATCTAATATACAATTGTCAGTAGTTCATTTTATCACTGAATGGCATTTAGTTATATGGGTATATTGTAATTAATCTATTCATTCACAAGTAGATAGACATTATAGTTATTTTAGCTTTGAGCTAATATGACAAATGTTAATTTAATTAAAAATAAATTATTTTACATAAATAAAAATAAATTATTGTACATATATACATATACATATGTATATAGCTATTTATAGTAGTATACATATAGTTGTATACTTCGATATACAAGTCCTATACAAATAGGATGGAGATAGAAAGAGTTATGCTAGCAGAAATAAACCAGATTGTAAAAGAGAAATCCTCGATGGTCTCACATGTAGGACAGAGGGAAAACAGTCAAATAGACAAGAAAAATTTAAAACTAATATCTAGCAAAATTGAAGCTTAGAGCATGAGAGGAGGAGGAGGGAAACCAGGAGTAGGAGGGACACAGAAGACTAAGACTGTAGTTCACAGATGATAAGATGGTGGGAGAACCCTAGGGTAGATAACAATGTAAAATAAAATACCTAATGAAATTAATAATAAAATAATAAAAGCAAAAATATTTTAAAAATCCCTTTGGGGGCAAAAAGCAAATTGCTTCTTAGAATCATGTAACAGAATTAAGCATTCAAAAATTTTAAATATTAAGTGTTGCCAAGTAAAATTTAAAAAGGAGAAAAAATAAGATTTTAGATTTTTATCGTGTACCCACATAATCAGAATATGCTTCAGAATACAGTTTTTCTGTTATCTATGTGTATAATTTGTCTTTTTATTAACTAAATTCTTACAGCTGATATCTAGATATCATTTGCCTTTTTATTTTCATTAATATATGCATTTAAAATTACACTATTCCCTCTAAACTAACATATTTCAAACCAAAAGTTTGATATGTGATATTTTAAATTTAGTTCAAATATATTATAAGTTTCACTGTTAGTTCTAATTAATTATATGTAGTTATTGGCATTGAATTGCATTGATCTAAACACTATCTAGTATTTTTTGCCAGGTTTTAAAAATTAAAATGTAATCTCAGTACCTACTAAATAGGTATGTATGTATGATTTAAATTGACTGTGAGAATAGTTTTTATTAACAAACATATATTAAATTTTTGCAAATATACTATGTGCTTTTGGGAAAAATTGAAAGCATTTGTAGATCTAAATAAGGCAATTTTTATTCTTTTTCTTCAAATATTATATATCTTTAATGATTTTCCTTTTTTCTTTTCATAATTACAAAGGTTGAAGTTAAAAATTTTTTAACTATGATTTCAGAACCAAATGTTGCTCTTTCTTTTATCATTTTTTCTATTATATGTTTTGAAGTTATCATTAACAACAAAACAGTTTGAATGCTCAATATTCTGTTGGATTGTTCCTTATCTTATCTAAAAAAATTCCCCTTTCTCTCTGGTAATACTTATTGATTGTTGAGGTCAAATATTTGAGAAAATATTTATAAATGATATTTTCATTATATATATATATGCTGCTGAATATATATATATATATATGGATACATATTCAAGACATATTTTGAAGACATATATAGGAAACAGATTTAACACAAAAAATATACAAACCAAATTTTAAAATTGCGAATTTTATGTTTTTACTGACTTATTTAACATGACAAATTTAATTATTTAATATAGCACAGATTTAGTATTTTAACATTTTTGTATGTATGATTTTGTGATACTAAGTGCTTTCATGTTGCACAATTATCACCAGATAATTGTACAATTATCACCAGAGCATTTCTATCAACCAAATCAAAGTTTTGTATCTCTATACCCATTAAATTTACACTTCTTTTATACTTCTAAGGATGCCATAATAAACATTAGTTTTTGTTCTCTGAATATAGAATACTATAGTTGTGGGTAAATTTTGTATCAAACTTAACATTAGATCCCCTTAAAAGTAATATCCAGATCTTCCCATTTGACTAAAATAAATTTCAATCCTGTGTTGTATATATAAATATATATATCTATAAATATATATATATATATACATATATATGGAAACATAAAACAAGAGATAAATTAACGTATATTATATTATGCTATATTATACTATATTATACTACAAAGTAAAAAAATAAAAATGATATAAAATCAGTGTAATTCAGGCTAGATCAATAAATTAAACACTTTAAATTCAACTGATTATAAGTTTACTATTTTACTGACTTCTATGATCAAAACTATTTTTGAGGACCATAATCTGAGATTACCGAAATATGATAAACAGACACCTTTGTCAATTTTAGCTACTACAACGGTGTTTTTGCTTTACTTTGCTTAGAGCATTATATCTCAGGTTTAGTGGAGCATTAAACTAATCTAGGGATCTTTCAAATGTATTAATAACTTTAACTCACACCCCAAGTTTCAGTGTAATTATTTTGGGACATGACCTGGTTACTGGAATGTCCTAAACCTTAACAGGTGACCTAATATCAGTCCAGGTGTCCAGTCAAATTTAGGGACTATGGACTTATATGAATACATTGTTTTTATATCAACTCTATTATTTTTTCATTAAATTCTCATTAAAGTCAATTTAATTGGTGTGAATAGTAGTATAAACCAGATATAATACAGAACTAAACATTTTATAGCAGTACTGGTTTACTAATAATAAAAAAATATGTTGACATTAAATGGAAATAGACTTACATTGAAAGTTTTCATCATAAAGAGAATACAAGACAAAATTTTTGAAGAGAAATTATCACCAAAGCTATGTCTAATTCTACAGATTCTCACACTCACTAAATTTTATGAAAGATGAAAAACACCCTGCCTCATTGATATTCAGTTATGGCCACATGCACTAAATTTTTCTAGTGTTGCTTTACAGTTTTAAGCTGACCCTATGTTCCAACTGTGACAAATTTAATCACTGTTCGTATGAGAAAAACATCATAATCTTTATGAGCTTTCTGGATGATTCTCATGAGTGCAGGCAGTACTAAGAATCTTTGGAAATTATTTGCAAAATATATAAACTAAATTGGATAATTTTTAAAAAATGAAAGTGCATTTTCTCTTTACATAATTCTTAAAATAAGTTGCAAAGAAAATTTTATTTTAACAATGATAAAAAATACACATATGCCTCCATATTAAAATTTTATTCTCATTAACATAGTAGAATAAATTAGATTTGGTAGCTATGTTTCACATATCATTAATTGGCTTCCTAAAATATTAGCATGAGGCAAAGTTGATTTGAACTCTTTAAAATATTTTTTCTTTAAAAGAGACTGATGTGTCAAAAGAATTGACAAACTATAAAAGACAAGAAGATTTCTATAAAGTTAAAATGTGGTGCAATGAGGTGGAAAGAAAATAACAATGTGCATTGTAGAGTTTTGAATAAAGTAACCTGCAAATTGCCTAGAAAGTTCAGAAAGAAACTTGTATAATTTTAGTGACATTTCATTCAGTAGTCATTTCCTGAAGTATTCTTAGTAATACCTTACATTTTTGATAGATATATGATTGGTGAAAGATAAAGTCAAAAATGTCTGGTTTAATTTTATAAAAGCTTTCCATAAAATCACACTGAAAAAATTCACCTATTCTTGCTTGAAGTCTAAGACATCTGGTATTGTACCTGACATTTTTATCAAAGATTTTTGTTTGTTTGGTTTTGTAAAGGACATTATACATAATATTGAAGAGTTCCTTCAGTCACAAGTATTTGTTACTTATTATGTATAGACACTATCCTGGTAGCTGGGGAGTTAAATGAATTTTTTAACCTTTAAAGCATTTTTTTGAGTAGTGGATAAATCAACCAACAATTAAAACTTAAGTACTAGAAATGCTGCTATTATTATTATTCACAATAGCAACTAACATCAAAGAGCAGCTATTATATACCAATTATATTATAAGCATTTTGCATATTTTGATTAAACTAATACAAGGAAAGAGGTTGTTCCTGCCTACAATGTGTATATAGCTGTTGAATTCCTGTAAAAATCACAGAAGACTTCTTGGAGGAGGTGGTGACTGAATTAAATATAAAGCATGAATAATCCAAGAAGTACTAGAGAAATACTCTTGGTATAGAGAATAATAATTGCTTATACATGGTTGCACACAAATATATACAAATTATAAATAATTTGGTGTACCAGTTAAGTGAAAAGTAGTGGGAGGAAAAGAAAAAAAAATAAGAATCACATCACAAGGAAATTTTAAATATCATTTTGATGAACTGGATTATCCAGACACTGAACGGCAGATACTTAATATTTTTAAGCATGATAATAACATAATCAGAACATAGTACTTTACCCTGTGGTACTTTAGTCTGACTACTATAGTTTATGTGCAGAATGCAATAGAAAGGAAAAGGTTGGGCTCAGAAAAGTAAGAGAACAATTGTCAAGGTGATACTACCCAGGTTTTAAAGCAGCGAATGGGACATGAAAACTGTTGTTAAAGTTGAAAGATAAAAATAAATTAGGTAAGAAAAGTGATAATCAAATTTGCAATGAAGGAGGTAATGGCAAAATTGGTGCCAACTTAGGTAGGTCAGGGTGCTAAGATATTAGTTAAATGCTAATCTAAATATTTCCACAGAGCCATCTTTAGATGACATGAATATTTAAACATGCAGTCTTTGAACAAAGCAGATTTTCCTTTCTAATGTGGGTGAGGTTCGTTCATTCAGTTGAAGGACATTATAGAAAAAAATGATTTTAAAAAGTGGAAAAGGAAAAGAACTGATATCCAGAGAAGAGGGAATTCTGCCAGCTGTGACTGCCTTTGGGCTTGACTGCCACTCACCAAAGGATTCTCAGCCTGCTGGCTTAGCCGGCAGCTATTGGATTTGTCAATATTTTACAATCTTGTGAGCCATTCTTTAAAATAAATCTATGTACAACATGTCATTTGCTTTGTTTCTCTGCAGAACCCTGACTAACATAAAGGGAAAGTAAACAGACAAAACCTGATTCTTGCATTGCTTACTAGAGAGCACTGTTAACAAACATTGGAAGCTCAAAAGATAAGATGACTTAGGAGGATCTAGAGTTTAGATCAAATGTCTTATGAGTTGACTGGGAATATATACAAATAGAGATGATCCGTAGTATTTTCATGAGACAAGTAACATTTTTTGACCTGCTATTTTACTCTGAGTTGAAAAACTCACCTCTTTAGTTGAAAAACACACTCAGGAAAACACAGCAACTATAAAGACACATGAAGCAAGGACCGAATGTGGTAAATTAATTAATTGGGCAATTAATTGGGTAAGATAATAAATAAGAAGTTTTTAGAATTGAAAGTGAAACTTTAGGGCATAGTACCATTGGAATCCAGAGAGGGACACTTTTAAGAAAACACTGGTCAATTATTATTATTATTATTTTTAATTTATTTATCTATATTTCACATCATTTCAATCCCTGGGGGTCACCCACCACCTCCCCCTCCCACCCACTCCAGTTGGTCCCCATTCTCCTCTTGTGCAGTTTCATTTGGTTGACCATATATTAGTGAAACCATTTGGTTTCTGTCCCTTTCCATCTGGCTCATTTCTGCTAGAATGATTTCTTCTAGGTACA
>PVHY01000208.1:0-39331 GCA_004024945.1 Uropsilus gracilis
AAGAGACTGTTTCTGTACAGTCTCTAGTCTCTCATTTCTTCCTCTGTCTCCAATGTTCTCGTCCTCTCTTTTCAAACCTAACAGACTCTCCACTCAAGGCTTATCACGCTGCTTAGTTCTGGCTGGTTTTCCTGGCTAGTTGGGAGGTAAAGCTATACTCTGTTCTGGTTGGAGCTGGGACAACTCTTCTGCCTGGAAGGGCTGAGGGCAGGCCAGGACTAGACTGACAAAGTTCTGAGTCCCCAGACCAGGCAGACCTGCAGCCTGCCTAGCTGCTTGGTAGGACTGCCTACCATCCTAGCTCTGCATGTGACGATGCCTCTGGTTGGGTCTCCTACGTGGTAGGAATGAGGTCTGCTAAGATCTGAGCACTGGGTGTTGTTAAGCCCGTTCCCCTCCATCGTAATCAACAGTGACCACACCTGAGGTAAGAGATCCTATATACGATCCAAATTTTTTTTTTTTGAGACTAGGTCTCGCTATTTTTGCCCGTGGAACCGCAGGCTCTCATTGCCTGGGGTACCACAGACTCAAGCAAATCCCAGCCTCAGCTTCCCAGGTAGCTGGGATTACAGGCACGTGCCACCACACCCAGCTATTTTTTTTGGAACTAGGTCTCGCTACGGGCCCCAGGTGGGACTCGAATCGCGATCCCTAGCCCCGGCCACTTCATAGGCTGAAGCTTACAGGCACGAGCCACCGTGCCCGGCTTACGGTCCAAATATTAACAATCTAAGAAAAAAGCACATGACTTGCTCCCTTACTGGTGGTAGGAGCTTCAGGAGCTTGATTAAATAGTGTCACCAGGTTTCTCTAGGGTAAATTTTATTTTATTTTATTTTTATGACTAGCAAACATGTTTTGCGAAGCTACTTCGAAGTGATCATATTCCTCCAGTCCACTTTAACCCACCAGTTTTAACATCCACATGTATTTGTGGCTCGTATGTTTACTACAATGATTGCCGAATTGTAATTTAAAAATTCCATCCACATTTATACTTTCCCTCCTCTGAATGAAGTCGTCACATGTGGACTTGTGGGTACCAGTTGTTTTCATTGTGTCCTTTTGACACATCCCCCCCAGCTTTTTGGAATACACTATTGTCTGGTACAAAATTACGTCCCATCTTGGCATCAGCAATTTTTTTAAGTAGTCCCAACCCCTTTTAATAGAAAAAGTGGTTAAAAAGCAAAACCCAAGACAGTAGCTGTGCTCATCACTTCTGGGATGTTGCTTTCAGCCCTCTCAGGATTCAGAATTAGGATATATATGTCACATTCCTTTAATCATATATATTAATATAGACACACACATATATCTATATGCAGGAGCCAGTTTTCTCACCAATACAGTATATATAGACATGCAGACATTACATATTGATCGTTCCGATTCTCAGCCAACATGATAGGGTTTATTCTTGCCTTCCCTTTATTTCTGTTTCATCAATGAAAAATTTCCGGCTCCTGTATCCTCAGCATATTTACTGAATTGCTCAGTCCCCGACCTCCTGGGCCATCTTCTGCCTCACTTCACTGCCTACCTCACAAAGGTCATCACTACTGACCACTGAGGGCTGACCCTGTCGCCTCACTACAGCTCTACCCTCCTGGGTGTCCTCCTTCCTCTGTACCAACCAGTGTTGTCCTTCTGCATGGGGCTGTCATTGCCGACCCCCTCAACTGGGTTGACTTTTGGACTGAATGAGTGAAAGAAAAGAATGAAGGGAGAAAGGGAGGAAATAAGTAATCAAGTCAATATTTTAAACACTGAATGCTGATACGTGAAGCCTGAGTGATTTTAATTCAAAGGTGACTGGGTGTTTGGAGTTTAAAGGGTGCTGTGTTTATATGTGTACTTGGAATTGTTTAGCATTTTTTAACCTAATTTTAGTAGTTACTCTAATTTTATATGAAACCAAAATTAACAGGGAAATTGGGATAGTGTCTATCTATCATGATGTAGACAGAATTTGGAAGAATAAAGTTAGTTGGATAAGTTACAGTGTAGATTAATATAAAGAAATATCCCCAGAGAATGAACTGTGCAGATGAAAACTGGAGAGAAGTGCTTTCTTTTGGGTGAATTGGAGGTGCTGGAGCATGATTGTTCCTTAGAGTCACTAGGTGGCAGTAAGACATCATAAAAGCTTATTTTTTTCCTGCATGGGGACTAAAGCCTGTGCTTCAAAGAAGTGAGGGAATTAAATCTGAGTTAAGTTTGTAAGTATGGCTTAGTCAGCCTTTTGTGCTGCACTCCCACCAAATCTATTTTTATTTGTATTTCATCAAATATTAAATCAGTCAACATCTTCAAAATTGTCCAAATAGTAATTTTTCTCTAAATTTGGAGGAAATTTTTGAATAGCTGGTTCCATGTATTTGGCTTAATAAACTATATAGTAAAGTCTGTAAATTTTTAAAACTCGTGTTTAGTGATTTTTTTTCAGCTTGTAAATATGTTGTATATTGTACACCTTCTCACCTCTCTTCCCTTTTAAGATGTTACTGTACTTTGCAAAACCACAGTTTACAGTATGGCAAATGAGGATTTTATATCTTGTCAATATCAAATTTTTGAAAAAATTAGTAGTGCAGGACATCATGACATAAGAGAGCATCTATGTACAAACATATACAATTTTATTGATATCTCTACAGACTACAAGAATTTTAAGTATAGTCACAATTGCTAAGTGCAACAGAAAAATAGTAATTTGTCATTTTCTGAAAAGATGCAAAAATTCTGAAGATGAAAGAAAGATACATCAATGATGTCATTTCTTATTTCCTAGAATAAAACATCACATAATTAAGTACTAAAAATTATAGGTTATTAGAGATTTTGATCCTGTGTATTCTTGTCCATACCACCACCTAATTTATTTTCTGACTTTGCAGTTGAGAAGGGTGGGCCAATACCAGAGGGCAACAGTATTGGAGGTGAGAACTCGCTCAAGTTTGCCTATTGAGTTTTATTGCCTTAGATGGGCCGACTGACTTTTTGAAGGTGAAAGCACTCTTTTAGGGCACTGGAGACCAAATAGTGAGTTTTGGCATTCTTCTCCATTTAAGTACATTTAGTGACTAAAAAAATCCAAGTGGCCCTCGGAGCTATGACAACAATCAAAAAGTTCCCCCTTCTTGCTAAAGCAAGTCCAATAAAATAGACTTGTTACAGAATAGGTACCTGGTACCCATGTCTCCTTCAAATGAAGAATGAATAATAAATTAGATCTGGTTTAGTAAATGATTTGAGAATTTCTACTATCTTAATATTGAGATTTCATTTTCCACTTGGCTTTACATGCTGTTGAATTTCTTAAGCTATTTTTGATATCTTATGACATCACATTTGTTAAGTGCAACAGTCAGTCAAAACCCGAGATGTTTGATTTGGAAGAATCAGTGACCGAGTCACATAGAACAAATCACTATTACAAACTTATTAAGGGTGAATGGGATCCTGCTGGTTCAGAAATTTGTACAAAACTTTCAGGTTGTGACACAGAAGAAGTATCAATCCAGTCAACACTGTATCTCCTACTTTTGGCCCTCTGTGACCCCCTCAGAAGGGACTTGGATATCAGTGCAAGGTACAAAAGCATATCTTCCTTCGTTGACCATAAGATACTGGTTATCAACCATGGTCATATATTGGAACCAATCTGGGGGCTTTCAAAATACTGATATTTGGTTTCCATTTGAGAGACTTTGATATAGTTGGGAATTTTAAAAGCTCCTTGGGTGATTCTTACATATAGCCAAGGTTGAGAGTCATTTCCGACATAAATATGTAAGTAAAAACAACCATTAATTATGATTCCTCATCAAATTCCCTTCTACTTCTCTCTGGTTCCCATGTCCCTCCCTACCCCCAATGTACTCACAACAAATTGGCACTTCCTCCTCTTTTCCCAAGTTAGACTTTACCTGTTCTGCATTTTGTCCTTTCGGGCTATCTTGTCTGCCATGTTGCTAAGGACAGTGCATATTAGAGATAATGCTCCATCCAAACACAGACCTACAGGCAAGGATTTCTGATCCTGGGGCAGTGTATCTGCAAAAACACCACCTAGACGAAAATGGGGCTAGGGCTACATAGGGCAGAGGCAAAGCAGCTGCCAAGGCTATCATGCTTCTCTTGATGCAAACAGTGAGGCCTAATGGGCATGTCCTACCCTTCTTAGCATTGCCCTCTCTGAACCAAAGTGACCAAGTTTCAATGTCTTCCCACAGGGACAAACTACAGTCCTGCAGACATACCCAGGTTGTCCCAATGATCCTAAGCTGAGGAGAGGATTTTTGGTTTACTTTTGTAGTTCTATTTTGTTTTCCCTATCTGTCCAATGCATCTCAACAACTCAAGTCTTCTTCTAACCTTGGCGTATATGTATGTTCTCTCTCTCTGTCTCTCTGTCTGTCTGTCTGTCTCTCTCCTCTTTCAACCATGGTGAGCCTTTAAAGCAGGTAACAGATGATAGCCTTTAAAGTGAACTGAGGCGTTACATCAAAAAGGATTTTAACAATAAACTTTTTCTTTAAGATCTCTTGAAGAATTTTAAAGTCTTTGAAGAAAATAGACCTGGATTTTGACTTAGTGAGAATCACTCAAAAATAATATAAAATATTTGAAAAAGTATTGTTATGGCTGAATTATCAGAAAACATTTCTCTTCGCTCTGTCAAAGTCCTTCTACACAAGTCAGACAACAACCCTGATGGTGGTTGGGATACTATACTAAGTTTGGATCTCAGTGAAATGTAGGCAGCAAAGTCAGTTGTACTACTGTTGGGGAAGGGATTAAAATAAATGATACATTTAATCATGCTTTCTTTCCAACTCTAACGTTATTGGATAATTTCATGGCAGGGATTATTGCTTACATTATGAGAACCAGAAGAACGAATATTTCCAGCTAATCACTGATGAACAGAACAGAAAGGCCCATTTTTCTTCTGGGACACTTTAGAGCTCATCTCTTGAAGGAGTCTTAGGGAGATAAAGTCAACTTGTTGAGACTGGTTTGCAGGTCTTCTGATGCCACCTTAGCAGATAGCATTTTGATGGCAACTAAGGTTCAGAGTCATTTTCACTATTGTTGTTGAAGTTACTAGGAATATTTTTCTTATGTTGCAAGATAGAGGAAAGACATTTAAATAGTAGAGAAAAGAGATGAAAAGAATTACATGGATCAACAGTACTCATTTTTCAAAGATGATGATGATGATGATAAGGTGGTGGTGGTGATGAGGTGTGTGTATGCTAAGGTCAGTGCAACAGAACTGAAATGTTCAAAGAGAAAAATCACATCCACATTAGATTCTTGTTATTGCTATCTCTTTGAATTATAAAAATAATTTTGATACAATAAAACCTCATTGATTTAGATTCCATGAATCAGGAGTTTGTGGGATGAAGTTACCCTTACATTAAGAAAGGGTTTATAAAAACAATATTAAAAGACACATTTAAACCACTTAAGAAAACCTTTTTAAACATTTCAGAAGCACCTGTTTACTTTCAATTGATGTATAACTTATAAGCTGTTGATATTTCTTTAAGCCAGAGTTTTAAGCACTCATTGTGAAATGAAACATTGTCCTTTTTGATATTTTCTCTGTACGCTTTAAAATATTCTGCATTTTATTCACCAATTCATATGTTTTCTCCAAAATAGCGTTTTATTGCATATGCTCCACAAATAAAAGTTTGGGTTTAATAGTTTATCTTCTTAGGACTGTGTACCTATGATGCACAACTTTATACAAGACATATTACATATTCACACTTAATTTGTCTTTAATCATGGAAAACGGTGACTCTCAACTTGGAGCAATTTTGGCAATGGCTGGAGACATTAACGCCAATACTCTGGAGTTGCTACCAGCATGCGATGGACAGAGGGGTGTTACTGAACACCCTTCACTGCAAAGGATAGTCTCCCACAACACAGAAGCTCTACTAACAGTCCCACTGTTGAGAAACCCTGATACAGCAAGCAAATAGAACCTTACCGGGGACTTCAGAGAGACTTGTTGAATTTAATGCCATTTTCACTGAATTCCATTATGCATAAAATAAACAAATACTTAACGCTTTAGTATTTTTAAATACAGAAAAACTGAAATATCTTTTCAGAAAATCAGAAAACTGGGTCCTTGTTGATTGTACAAACAGTGCATTACAATTTGGCTACTAGCATTTTTCAAATCCTGGTGTCAATTTCCCTTAGTATTTTTATGGATACTTGATAATTTTATAGTTTTTTTATATTTCCAAGTCATCTTTTGATACCCTAAGGCTGTTCACAGGACTCTGGAGCATTTTTGGAGAGGGTTTTTGTTTTTGTTTTTAATAGAAATCAGGAGATTTCAAGGACTCTGAAAATGCTATCCTGGTAGATATCTTATGGCTTCCCATCATCTTTGTTCTTATCAAAATTATTAAAGAACATTGTAAAGGAAGTGCCACTTCATACATACATATAAATTCACTGCAAAAAAGAAAAAAAATCTTTAAAAAATACCATTTTTGACTGTTAAAATAACCTGGACTTTAGGAAAATGGTGAGTTCTCAAGAAACACATTTAAATCTATTAAGATCATGATTAATCAAAAATCAATAACCAAATTCATTTTTCAAAGTTGTTTCTGGAGGAACAATATACTAAGAATGGGTCACAGAATCTACACATAGTCATTCTTATGATTTGACTTCCAGAATCACGTTGAACAACGATAGCAGGTGTTTTTATTTTGCCCCTGGCTATTCCCTATAAAGTTATGGCAGATACTTTTTCTCAAGTTAAGTATAATTTTTCACTCCATTTTTAAGGGAATTTTTAAGAAGGAATAGGTGTTTGGTATCTATTGATATAATCCTGTGGCTCATAGTATTAGAAGTAATGAGTGATAAAATTATTGATCTTGTATCATGAAACTGTCTTTTTTTTGTTTGTTTACAATGATGGCTGAGCCCAGATAGCAAAACACCACTATATTTTATAAAGATTATCAATAATAAGTATTGAACCCAAGTATTTTCTAATGAAAGCCCTTTTAATCAGAAATGTAATAAATCAGAACTTCTTTCCCAGAATGTTAACTGAGGTTTTACTGAACCATATTCATGACCCGTTTGGTCTGTGAGTGTCAGGCTGCAAGAGCACCTTTGCGTTGATGACCCCACTGGGCTCGAACAGTAATATACTGTGTAACTGGCAGGTCAGGATACAAATGGAGCATTAAAAATATATCACTTTAGAAACTGAAACCAGAGTGTGTGAAATCAGTTCTCAAAGCTAACTGCACGGTTCCTACAGTTAGTTGCCCCAGGCCTATCTTCAACTCCGCTGCAGAGGACAAGCCAGGCTGAAAAAGTGCTTTGAGGTGACCAACCCTGCATAGTTTGTGACTGAAAATACCAACCTGTTCTAAAGGAATGTCTTAAGAATGGAAATAATTGTGCTAGAAATAATCTACGATACTGGCAATGCTTGATTATGACTGAGAATTGTGAATGATGTAAATAACAAGGAGAGAAAGGATGCTAACTGGACTCTTGCCATAAGAATTCAATGAAGTCCTAGTATAATGAGTTCTAGATGAGAAGAAAACTCTGGCTTTTGTTTTGTTTACTTTTTCAGTTGGGTATGGTAAATATACTTGAAATGCACTTGATACCTTTTAATGCAGATTTTTAAAATTGTCAGCTGTGGCCCAATTTATAAAAATAGTTTACCATATATCTTTTTCTCTTCTGTCACAACATGCTTGTTTTCTTTTCCTCTTAAGATGTTAATTTATCATGCAAAGATTTTTTTTTCATTATGTGCATTAATGCTTTTGTTTGTACAGGATTTTTTCAAATCAGAAGGACTCCCCGTAGTTCCTAAATGCAAATCCTTAGCAAATAACATGCCAAGATAATAGCTCCATTCCGCACGGGAAGAGGCAAATTCAGCCATATCATGGGATTTCAACCAGGGTCCCAGCCTTTGGGTTGTACAGTGTCTCTGATAAGTCTCCCTTATGATATCTTCAGATGGACAGTAATGGAACGTTGTGTAGAAGAAACTGGCTTCTAACAGTTGAAAAGTGATGCTGGGAATAAATTTGGTTTCCCTGAATAATGTTTTCATAAAGTAATCATAGCTTCTTTACAGTTAGAATTGGTACCATTTCTTATCCTTATATTTCAGCATTAACTGAAAAAAAGAGAAAAAATTACCACATTAGGAAAAAAATCTGCAAAGTGCTAGTCAAAGCAAGTTCATATTCAGCCAAACTCAAAACTCATAAAACTTTCTTTTGTGAATAAAGTGCATATAAAATTCCTTTTTTAATCAAGCTTTTAAAAATTTCAATGGTTGGGATAAAAAGGTCTAAGAGGACCCCAGCCTCTCCTGCTGCTCACACCTCTTGGGATGACATAATTAAGCACCTTCCTAGGAGCTGATGGACATATGATTCAAAGTATCAGAAGAATAGACAGTTTTATTCCGTTATCACCTAAAGAAAAGCAGTATTAATGTACTATAGTTTTTAAGAACTCTCTCCTCTCCCCTATGCCAGAGCATTACTCTTACAATAAGACCCAGGCTCCCGAGGCTCTCACACCCGAGTGTAATAAAATTTCATTTGTGGGACCTAAATATTTAAAATCATTACCACCCGAGGAACATTTACTGGGCAGTTTACCTCATGTGCATGTTTGGAAAATGCCTCTGCACTGGTCATCATGCCTGCGGTTTTCTCTTCCAGCTCTCCGAGCCGCTGTCCTCTCTCATCCAGAGCGATCCGTGCCCGGGTCAGCTCGCCCATGACCCCGCCCGCTGCGCCTTTCACGCCCTCGATGCCGCCGGGGCCCGGGATGTGCTGAGCGAGGCTGCGGGAGGCTTTTCCGGCTGTGGCTTCCCCAACTGAGACACAAACCAGAGCCGTGTGAGTCTGCCAGGAAGTTCACTGATTATACTCAAGTACTGTTGGTTACGATTCTCATTCAGGTACCCACTTGATACTGCCATTGAGTTGAGTTTGGAGATGCTAGCCTTTTCTTTTTCTTTCTTTCTTCTTTTTCTTTTTTTTAATTTTTAAGAGACTAGGTCTCACTATGTTGCCCGGGGTTGTCTCGAACCCAAGGACTCATGTGATCCCTAGCCTCAGCCTCCAGGTAACTGGGATTACAGGCATGTGCCACCATGCCTGACCGGAGATGTTAGCGATTACCCAAGCAAAATGCCTAAGACAGAGATTGTGAGAGAGATTCTTACCCTAGCTTTGTGTGTGCATGTGTGTGTTCACACAATATGGCATAATTACATTGCCTGATGTTGAGTTAGGATGCTCACAATATATGTGACCTCATATTTAGTCTGATTACTCTCTGTTCCAGTCTCGAGCCTGATTGTTTGGATTTCTGTCTAAGTCTTCAACCTTTTCTGTGTATCTTGCTATCAACTTTGTCGATCTCAGTAATTGTTATTATTTTTTAAATTTCTATATATAACTACAGAAAGGAGTGTGTATATATATATACACGATAAAATGATACATACAATGATATATATATATCATTGACATTAACGTACATGTTTAGATATTTTGTTAGTGTATAAAAAAGACCCCCCCAAAATTTCCTGCTTTGACAAAGCTCAGTTTCATTCCCTTTTAATGAAGCAGATTTCTTTCTACTGAAAAACAGAGTTCTGGCAGAAATTTGGTGAGTACTCCCACGAGTGTAAAAATTAGGAATGAAGTCTACTTTTTAAAATATAGGAGACTTATTAATATATCATTCACACACCATAAACCATACCCTTTAAAATTGTTCAGTTCAGTAGTTTGTAGTGGATCCACAAGTTTGAAACTATCTGCACTAATTTTTGACTGTATTCCTACACCAAAAAGAAATTCCATCCCTATTAATAGTCACTCTCCATTGCCCCATTGATCTGATCTTCTGTCTGTCTCTATGAATCTCCATATTGTGGACATTTCATTTAAATAGAATCATATAATAGGTGACCTTTTAGACGCCTTTAATTTATGAATGAATGAACAAAGTTCATTGTGTTGTAGCATGTATCAAATGTCACACCTTCACAACCACAAAACATTTTGATTGTATGGAGGCATCTAGATATTTTGCATAGTTAAGTGTTCAAGAGAAAAGAAGTATTGATTTGCAAGACCAAAGACCAGTGAGCTATTCTGGAAAATATATTCTTTGCTCTGAAAATGTTCTCTGGCATATTTCTACTACTTTTTAGAATTAGTCATCAAAGTCTCACAGGTAGAATTTAAAGTAATTTATTCTGTAGCATTGATAAGTCTTGCATTCTGAATAAAGAACATTTCCCAGCAGTGCTTAAATGTGGGCTGATAAAAAAAAAATTTTCCCCCAGACTTTAGCAACCGAAGGTCTTCATGCTGACTTGTAGGTGTGATGTATATGAACACAACATACTAATTAGCTTACTCTTTATTTGTATGAATAATGTAGTCTTTTTCATTAAATAATTTTCTAATATGAAGTGATTAATTTCATGTTTAGTAAACAAGAAGGATTTTTATCCAGTAGAAATGGATAAAACTTCTAATCTAGAAGTGCAGAGTACATATTACATTAAGCGAGAGAGAAGTGTTTTCTGTTTTGTGATCCAACTTCTATAGTCAGGAATTTACTCACAGAGCTCTTCTCTGTCAAATGTTTGTCCGCTTCCACCAAACAGTCCCTTGAGAAAGCCCCTGTTTTGAGCTTCTGGTGTCTCTATGGGAGTGAACAAATCTCCTAGCATGTCCTGTACCAAATTCAAAGAAAAAAGCATTGGCATCACTCAAAGGAAACAGATAAAAAGAATGGTATTGTGATTTTAGAGCATAGCATGAAAAGACAGTGTGCTTCCCACAGATTTTCCTGCTGATTTTTCTCAATTCTTATGTTATTTTCTTTTACTCTTTTTTCTTTCCCTTCTCAGTAACTGCCACATAAAATTTTCATTTTTCTGTCTTCTCATCTCCCCTGTGTAATTAGAAAGCATGGAAACTAATAGACTCACCCTAGCATTAATTTCCACCGATCATTGCCTGCCAATCTAGACTTCTTATTCTTTTTCAATTGTCATAGCCTTTTTCCTATGCTCATTTCCCATCCTGAGCCAAGTGGAGGGCCCTATAAAATAGGAAGTCTTTGGTGGTATGTGGGGGAAACCTAGGTCAATTTTTTATCAAGCACAAAATTATGAAATGGCTCAAGATAATTTACATCAGTCAAAACCAGATAGATCTCATGGGGAGGTACAATTGTTCTTAATAACTGATGTACTTTACAAGGACTACAGAAGTAGCTTGTGCAGGCTTTATTCCACCCAAAATGAATCAGAATCTACATAGATTTGCTCAGTTATCAAGAATTTGAACTTGTTCTCCAGATCTTTCTAAAGCAGACCAGAGTTTGAGAATCTTTGGTATGAAGGAAGGAATATCAAAGTCAGGAAACCTGTAGCTAAATATCAGTTTGTTATGAACTTACTGCAGGATTTTTGTCTTCATTTCCCTCTTGCCTCTACTCTCCACACTAACTCTAATCCAACTGATTATACTTTATAACTAATTCATCCACTAACTTTTCTCCATCCTCACTGTTGACTGCTTTGTTTAAGCCCCTGTTGTTTTTGATTTTAATTATTAAAAAAAAAGTCCTCCCTACCTTCAGTCTTTACTCCTTAAAGCTAGTCAACATACTATAACCAGATAATTTATTTAATGAACACATTTGCAAAGCCTCTGCAATTATTTACACTCTCCTTTGTCCTTTGAATGAATGCCAGTTTCTTAAGGAACTTACAAATCACTCCAAGATCTAACCTTTACTGACTCTTCAAGCACCATGCGCCACTCTTCACACATTGTTGACTTTCATGGACCTTTTGACTCTTGCATGCCACTACTTCTGTTGAGAATATTATTACCTCAGACATCTATTCATATGGCTAACTCCTACTAACTCTTGCCAGTCCTTCTCTAACCACTCTTTCTTTCATTCCCATCAACTCAGGAGCCCCTCTGACAGTTTCCCTCGCAGTGGTATAGACTTGGATGCCTGTCATCTTCCACAGGGGATTGTGATTCTGTTAACTTACCCCTCTCTGCACTAGCAGCTAGGGACTTTATTATTGATTATTGTATTCCTGGAGGCTGCCCAATTACCAACATAGTAGTAAAGCTCAATATATATTTTGTCAAGTAATAAAAATCGCATTTATTATTTATTCAAAAAAACTATGTCCCAGCCACTTGCTCAGTGCTTTACATGAATTCCTAATTTTCACTGCAGTATTTCAAGGTAGAGCATATAGGTAGGTTAAACCAAATGGCCGAAGTCAAACAACTGGGCAAAATATATCTTAAATAGCTCAGAGCTTTCACTTTTAACCTCTTATAATAATGCATTGGCTTTAATTTCTTTATTTGTAAAATGAGAGGCTGAACTTATTAAATCTCTGATATTCTTTTATAAAATCTTGTGACCAATTTTACTTAACTGTTAGATATACTTTATACTTATTCTGTTCCTAGTCTCTGCTTACTGATATGCTCAGAGACAAATGCCCAATTCTGTATTTATTTCATTTGACTATCAAAATTAAGGTTTCTTTACAGAAGTAAAGAGTTTTTGCATGCAAAAAACTCACCCTTGAGGGAAAAGTTTCAAGGATGTTTTATGTTTGCCTATGATAAGGCAAACATAAAATAAAGCAATAGGCAAACATAAAATAAAACAATAGCTAACAAATAGCAAAACTTATTCACTAATATGCATGATCTTCATAGCTCTCATCTCTTGTTTTTTTCCTGTGTATTCCTAGACCCATACTAGAACTTGATAGGGTCACAGTGATGGACATATTCAAAACACATACTAGGGAAATCATATTTACTGTTTGGTCCAATAATGTTTTAGCTTTTAGACATCTTGCTCATTCTTTTTCTTTTTATAACCATATTCAGTGTTTACTCATAAGCATGCCTGACCTACCTGTAGATTGTCACACATCTCTTGGCTATATGTTAACCGTTGAATTTCAGTAGGAGAGACGAGGTATAATGCCTGTCCTTCATTGGTAAAGCAAAATGTCCGTGCTATCCTCATGTCTGTCAGTGGCAAGTAATTAACATCCAACATTGGGCGAAGACTGGGAAGGCTGAATGGAAAAAAGCAAATTCACATTTCATATGCAACTTGTTACAACCTTTTAATTACTCCATAAAATTTTAATTTCTCTGTTAAAAACTGCAGATTCTTACAAAAAACCAGTTTCTGTACCACCATTTTATAGTTGTTTCTTTTTATCCTCTTGAGGTCTTAGTGGCAGTAGACTTTCAGATAAAATCATACATGCAACTGGGCACAGTTCTGGCTTAATCACTATACATACTTTGCATATGTCTCTGAAGGATAAGTCAAATACAGGACCAGTAATATCAGGATACTTTTTTGCAGCATTTCACTGGTTCCTAAAATATGGTGATTATCTTTGGTTATGGTTGAACACCACAGTTGGTCTGCATACTTGGTCTCTCTTTTGAAAGACAAACTCTTCTGTCTGAGGGGGTTATGTGCTGATGGAGATGTGGAGTGGGTTCACTTCCCTATGCTATATATCAGATGAGCAAATTCTGATCTATAATATATAACTTCTTCTCATTCCCTTATAGCTCTGGCAATATTTATTTCATAAACATGCCTTCAGTCAGAGATAATTTTCATTTCCTGTGTAAATGGGAATAAAGGAATGGGAACAAAGCCACTCCATTTCCAGCTGTATGCTTATTCGATGTTGTAACATCGAATTTTGCCTAAATAATCATCAGAATGTTCCTTTGGGTAGAGACAGTTTTATAAACCAAAGAAGAAAACCATTTATATTGCTTTTAAATCACACCTTTCTTTTAGCCAAAAGAAGAAAAGTAAGGTAGCAATGAAATCTCAAGCTTTGAAATACTTTGTATCATTCCAATGTACACAGAGATTTTAAATTATCCTGGATCATTAAATCAACACCTTGAAAAAATAGGAGTGATCTGTCTTATCAAAGTGTTGTAATTTATAATTGCAGCCCTTGAACCAAACCATATAAAATAGAACCTAAAACCTATATACTGAAATAAGCTTTCATGAGGTTCTTAGCACTCTGTTGCCTAATATGATGACCAGTAGATACATGTGGCTACCAAGCAGGTGATATATGTAGCTTGTCTGAATTGAGCTGTGTTGTAAATGTAACTTATATGCTAAATTTCAAAAGTTTAATATGAAAAAAGTGTAATATTTTTAGAGATTATTGATAGCCATTTCAGTCTTGCTTGAAAATAATGAATTAACTCCTAGATATCCTCACTAGACATGTGTATTTATGAATTTACCCACTTAAATAATTTCTTTTAAAGACATTAAATTGTTAATGTCATGATTCAGATTTAACTTGATAGTGATCTTACCCTGTTTTTACAAATTTTCAGTATGTCTTGATGATCTGAATTACTGCTATCAATTTCACCAGTATATTTACATAGATGACTTCCAATGCTGGATTTTCCTCCCATTTTTTTTAGACCTGAAATTCCACACTACATCTCTACAGATGACTTATAGTCACCTCAAATTCCACCTATATATATTCAACTACCTCATGATTTTGTATTTTGGAGACTTAGTTTGTGAATAATAAATCAACACTCTACTGCCTCTGTTGGAATATATATGTTCTTCATGTTGCAGTTACTAACATATCCATCTTATCTTCCCAATTTGATAGGTATAAGTTTCTTAAGGATTAGTAGGACTATACTTTATATCTTTCCCTGGCCCAGAATAGTACTTAACTGTCTCAGTGATTTTTGGAACTAGGTGAGGTTCCAAGAATACTGTAAAAACAAGCATCTGCTGACTTTCAGTATATTGTTAAGTAGCAGTGACTTATGTACTATATATTTTAAGTTGATTGAATTACTACAATTACTAAGTAATTATTTTTGTATCTCAAATTTTATTTCAACTCACTGAGAGTGTAATGGAATCTCTCAGCTGATATCTTATCAGGTTTGTCAGAAGATACAAACTTCCAGTTATAAGATGAAAATGTTCTGGGCTGTAAGGTACAGTGTGGTAGCTTAGAGTGAATGATACATTAGTGTATGCTTGAAAGGTGCTAACAGAGTAGATATTAACTGTTCTCATGGCACACAAAAAACAGCAATCTGTGAGTGATGTGTTAACTAACATTATGTGTAGTAATTCTACAATAAATAGTTGTATCAAATCACATTGTACGCTTCAAACTTGTACAATGTTATATGTTAATTATATCTCAAGAATACCATAAAAACAGGTATCTTATAACTTTCAGTATACTGTTCTGTGCTGGCCTCACTTTTTCCTCGACCTCAGGAAAGCTCAGGTAAACCTCAGGCAAAATTAAACTTTAATTTATTAACATATATAACATAAAGGATGCAAATAATACTTTATTTTCCTATGTCCTAAAGAAACTCTAAGGGTAAAATTAAATTCTGTATGTAAAATTCTTATATTGACATAGTAAATATAGCTGTTCATTTCTTTAGAGATTATTCATCTTTGTATTTCCAGTGTCTACCACAGCATCTGGGAGATAATATACGTATGTTGAATGAATATAAAAATGACTAGAAAATTATTCTTTCTTAGATTCCTTGATATCAATTAAAAACATTAAATTTATAATACAAAACATTTTTTAGCAAGAATAAATTAAAATCCAAAGCATCCTCAAACTGTTGATTAAAATACCACAAACAATGATCTTAGATTGCTATTGATAACATTTTGTATATTACACATGTACTTCTCAGAACTGTACCTTGCTGGCACTGTTGGGATTACCAGATAATTTATAAAGAAGGCAAATACCTCATTATCATGATATGCCCATTGGCACAAAAGCATGCCAAACAGGCACTGTTACACATGACCACCACATCTGCTTGCAGTATAAAAGATGTCTCAGTGATGTTATGGACGTAAAGGCAAGTCTGAGAAGGCAGTGAAAAGACTTTGGCTTGTTTTTCTGAGCAGATTATTGTATACTGATGATCTCCTGCTTCTTGGGATGTGGACGGGCAGTTCATGACCAGTTTCCTTTTCCAGGATTTTTCATTTTCATCTATGTTGTTTGGATCCCTCCAAACTTCATATGGCGGTTGCATTAATCCTCCAGTTCGGTCCATACAAGAGAATGTTAGCACAGCTCCTTTCAGTGAGAGGAATGTACCTGTGAAAATAATCTCATATCACTGTCATGTGAGACGTTCTAAAATAGCTGTTATTCATCTGCAAGCAATACTAGTTTTATATTATGATAATTCATAGTTATAATGTTACCTAATATATACAAATAGATTTGTGGGTTCATCAGTTGTAATAACTTGAAATCAGAGTGTTAGGTCTGAAGGAGCTAAGACAGTAACTTGTTAAATCCTCTCATTATATTAATGAGAAAATAGAAACCCAGAAAGACGATGAGACATGTACTAGGTCACACAGCAAGTTAGAGGATCAGAGCTCAGGTTTCTTGACTCCTAACCTGAGAGATGTGGATACAGATTGAAAGATGTGCTATAAGACGTCTTACCCACTCTGGCACACTAGAGGGTTGTCAATAGCAAGTCTCTCACCTGTGACACAGTCTCCTAACCTCTTTGGAATGTCTCAAGAGACTTAGGACTAATAAATAATGACGATTACCCCCATAAGTAAATTCCTATGTTATTATCTGTATCCCTGCTGTTTGTCACTTATGCTTTTGGAATCAAGCTTCATCTTCCTTGCTAGATTATTGTGATTATTTCCTTGCCAAGATAGAGAAGGATGTCCATAGTTGCATTATATTGGACCAATTTAGAATGTGCTCTGTGGTCCCCGCCTGTGAGTTGACTGCTCTCTGATCGTTACCCATCTCTTCCATCCTATTCTTCCTTCCCCCACAGGGCTCTCAAAAAATAGTGCCCAAATGCAATATTAATTCCTTACATGGGATTGTTCCCCTCTTATGGAACATGAGGCCACTGTGGTCTGAAAACCCAGGTTGCATTCTGGGGGTCTATGAGCTTTTTAGTAAGCAAGGGGGGCTGTCTGGCTCCCAGAAAAGAAATGAGTAGAGGGGCAAGTTAAGAGTAAAAGCCATACATATGGGTTCCTATCAGTTGGGCCCCACATTGGGCGCCATTTGTTTTGAGAGTCCCGTGTGGGAAAGAAGAATAGGATGGAAGAGATTGATAACAATCAGAGAGTAGTCAACTCACAGATCGGGTACCAATTCGGAACATACTCTGTGGTCCCGGGTCTGTGCGTTGACTGCTCTCCAGTCAGTATCAATCTCCTCCGTCCTAGTCTTCCTTCCCACACGGGACTCTCAGCACTAACCCAGTGTTTATTTACTATACTATGTAGTTCCCCTTAAAATTCTTTAAAAAGCAAATTTAAGAAAACTTACAAATTTTGCTTATTAAAATATCTTCAACTGAAAATAAGCCATCGGATTTCACTTATTTCATAGTTTCTGTCACATATTTTTCTTCTGAAATTGAACACTCAGAATAAAAATTCTGTGAAATTTCAACATCTAGCATTTATGCTAGCAATTATGATTGCAACAAAAGGAAAACTATCATGGGCTGTTAGCTGGTTTATTTATCTTTATATAGTAAAATTTACTTACCTGGATTCTCCAAGGCTGAATATTCATGCCAAATTATTACGTAGGAGTGATTTTTATCAGTCCTTGGGGACTATAACACATAAGAGGACTATACAACTTCAGGAGAGAGAGATACTCTTTTGCACATTTCCAGATTTCCCCCTAAGAATACCCATCAGCCTTTTTTTTTTTTTTTTTTTTTTTTTTTTTTTTTTTTTTTTTTTTTTTTTTTTTGCCTTTGTTCTTTGATTTCATGTAGGGAGTAAGAGGGGGCTCACCCAGGGTAATAAGCCTCAAGAGTATACATGTGTTAGAAACTTGAAAAGGGAAGGTTAATAGACAAAAAATGCATACCATTTAGAAAATTACTTTATAACTAAAATTTACCAAATTCAAAATAACATTCTTTGATGATTTAACATATCTGTGGTATTAAATCCAGTTTAAAACCAAGCTTATAAAAATAAAAAGTCTTACAAGTGTAACTTGTAGGGGTTTAGACGCTTTCTTCTGAGGGTCCAGATAGAAAATAACAACTTTTCTAACCTGCCATGAAGAAAAAATAATGCTAAAAGCTATGAAGAATAATTTAATTATAATTCACCTATTCCTCTGTTTTATAAAACCACAACCCCAGAACTACCTACCATGGAAATAAAATATTTCTTCATAAATATTTTAGCATCCTCAATTTAGAGAGCTTAAGATAGGTTTAAAAGGTAAAAAAAAAAAAAACCATTTGAAAACCATTTTACTTATATCTGATACAATTTGTCAATATCAAAATAAGCTTCTCAGCTGTTCTAGCAAAAATAACTATTTCATTTTCTAATTTATAGTGAAAAATGCTTTGATTATATTCACTAGGCTTATATGGGTTTAAGTTTTCCTGACAAGGGATTATTAATCTTTTGTCATTTTTTAGTATTTTCCAACTTATAGAAAGAAAAACTTCAGCATGTTCATATTACAGGTCATTTTCAAATTAGCCATTTGAAATTAGCATTTCAAAATTACACTTACTTATTAAGGAAAATTAAATTTAAGGGTTTTCACATATAATAAGATTTTTATACAGTAAATAATTCACCACACAACTCGGTCTTTTAAAAGAGGACTTACTGACTGTAAATATACTTTACTACACTTCCTTAATCACCAGCCAATCCCAACTCCTTCAATTAACAAATGTTTGTTGAGGGCTTATAGTGTGGTTTGGGTTCTGTTTTAGGCACAGTTGATATAACAATACATAGGCAGACAAAATTCTGCCTGTATTGAACTTACTTTACTATAACATAGAAATGTTATAGATAGACAACACATATAATAAATAAGTAAAAACATAGGAAATATTAGGTAGTAAGTACTAAGGAAAAACATAAAGCAGAAAAAAGAATGGGCATAGGTGAGGGAAAGACTATGGGAGAATGGACATGAGTAATAGGTACCTTTCAGATGCTTATGAGACATCCACTGAATGTAAAAGAACTGGATATTTATATCAGCAATATGGGGATGAATAAAGACTATATATAAAAGTATGGGACCTCAAATGATAGATGGCATCTACAGTCATTAAGCCTGGGTGATTTCACTTAGGGCTTAAACATAAATAGAAAACAAAAAGACTCAAGGTGTCAGTATTGGAGCATTTTGGTGTATTAGTCCAGTGAAATGAAGAGGAAATAGTAAAGGAGACCAAGAAGGAATAAACAGAATGGTAGGAAGAAAACAAGAAAAATTAAGCATTTTGGAATCCCAGTGAGGTGTTTAAGGTGAGGACAATGGTAAACCGTGAAACATATTGACCTGTCAAGTAAGATGTGGGGCATGAGAATTTTTCTTTTAGTTGATTAGTGTGGGAGACAGCTTCATCCAAATGGGCTCAAGAGAATATGGGTGAATAAAATTGGAAATAGTGAATATAACAACCATTCCAAATAATTTTATATTAAAGAAAAAAACAAAATGAACATTATAGAAAGAGGGATTTTTTTCTTTGTGGGATAAATAACAGCAAGTTTGTATGCTCATATAGTAGAAATATTTATTATCTAATTATATATGATGTATAAATATAATAACTTAGTTGTAGAATAGAAACAGGAAAAATTGCTGGATTGACTTTCTTGTGTAGGTGAAAGGGTAGAATATAGTACACAAGTGCAGAACTTGGACAAGTTAGAAGCTTTCCCAGTTTAGTCATAGTCATAGGAGAAGATGTAGAAGCCATAGAGACAGAAGTAGATGGGTTGGTGGATGTAGTAGCCACTGTTGAAATTTATTGTATGAATTTTTTCAGTGAAAGAAGAAACAGAGTCATTAACTATGATTGAAAATACTTGAGAAAGTATTAGAGGTTTGAATGGAGAGAAAATGCAGTTGTTCATGGGGTTGGAAAGAGGACTAGAGAAGTATAACTACCCAGCAGCACAGGAGTTCTTTTAAGGGTATTGATGTTTTATTTTAAAGTGAGATTAGTGTGATCATAAATACTATTTAGTATTTTTCTTCATTTATATTCAGTTACACAGGCATAGAAATGAAATAGAATTAAACTTTAACAGAATTGTGGTTAAACTGAATAAACATGTGTGATACTGTGATTTATAATAAACATATATTTGGTCTTTATACCCATTTCTGGCACAGAGCTCTTAAATTCCTTGGAATTTCTTTACAAAGCAAGAAGTGCTACTTAGGTGTTTTCAGATATGTTAATGAGGTAACTTATGGGCATCACCTGAGGATGGAGGTTGGTTGCCAAGGGAAACAAGGAGCTTAAAAGTATAACTTTCAGGCCCAACTTCCGGAGAGGGGGAAGGGCCATGGGAGATGGTGATTGAGTTCTCTAACCAATGAAATACTGATGCGTATGTAATGACCCCTCTACCATAACCCCCCAAATCAGAGGGCCTTGGAGACCTTCCGGGTTGGTAGACCATGGAGGTGCAGGAGAGTGGATTTCCTGGATAGGCATGGACTCTGCCCTTCCTACATGCCTTCCACTACGTGTCTCTTCCACCTGGATGTTCATCTTACACATTTATAGTGAGCTGTTAAACTGTAAGTAAACCATTTTCCTGAGTTCTATGTGCTGCTCTAGCAAATTGAACCCTAGGTTTATAGTGAACTGGTGAAAAGTGCAGGTAACAGAGTGGACTTTCTGCCGGCATGGACTGGTGTGTTTTGTGGGACTGAGCTCTGACCTTGTAGGTTATGATGCTCTTTCCAAGTACACAGTGTGGGAACAGATTTAACTTGTAGGATATACAGCTGGAGTTATAGAGAATTGCTTGCTGTGGGGGGAAAAACCTGCACAATTTTGATATTGGAAGAGTGTGTGCCAGTGGTGTGAAAGTAGAAATACAGAGGAGGAAGGACTGGACTTCCCTATTAGGAGAGAAGATTGTTGACTTTTTCCCTCCCAGCTTGCAAGGTTGCACTTACAGGATCAATATCACCTGGGAGCTTGTTAAAAAGACAGATCATCAGCAGTTCCCCTATATTTACATAACTAGGAAACCTGCAACTAGTCACAGTAATCTGTTGTAACAAAAGCAGCAGATAATTCTGAGTGGTTGAATGTATGCTTTCCCACTTAAAGTGTAAATGTTTTAATACACTTACAGTCTCCTATCTTTGGTTAGAATTTATTGTCAAGACAACCCAAGTAAATTAATCTGAAGTTTCCTTCAAAAAGCATGCTTTTCTCTGGTGGGAAGTTGTTGATACTTGTTAAACCTCAGTAGCTATAAGTCTGTTCAGACTTCTATTTCTACATGATTCTGTCTGGGTAGGATTGTATGTTCAAGAAATTTGTTCCTTCTGGGTTATCCAGTTTGTTAGTGTATAACTAGTTATAGCAGTCACTTATATTTACTTCTGTTTATCAATTGTAATGCCTTTTATTTCTAATTTTGAATATGTTGATTGTTTGAACTATGCTTTTACTGTATTCATTTTTATACCAGTTTGAAAGAAATATATGCATTATTATGTATGCATTGCATGGTATAATGAATTTCACAAATATTTTAAATGTATAGATCTTATGTTGAAATATTACTGTAACAGTTTTTCTTCAAGGTTGAGATTTAAGATTACAGATTTATTGTCATTTTAACTAAATGGTCTCCAGGGAAAGCCTATTAACTAGTTTCGGTGACTTAATCTGTGAGCCTGTTAACCTATTTTCATATTTGCATAGATTATTCATTATCAGAGAGCTGAACTTGAAAGGTGTCAGATGCTAGCAAATAAGTGACTTCTGAGTCACTTATTTTTGGTTTGGAAAAGAGTTTTTAGGTTTAGGAGATATTTCTGTCAGCAGGCAAAAGACAACACAGTGAAAGAAAAGAGTAAAAGGGAAAAAGATCATTTGGGGGCTATTTTGCAATAGATTTAATGTTGAGAAATAAAAATATGAAAATAACAATGATCTAAGTTATGTAATATAGTCAAACTGAATTAATAAGTTAAAATAATTTTTAATATATAACGAGCAAAATCTGTAGAGAATA
Organism: Uropsilus gracilis; assembly: GCA_004024945.1. Classification (NCBI taxonomy): domain Eukaryota; kingdom Metazoa; phylum Chordata; class Mammalia; order Eulipotyphla; family Talpidae; genus Uropsilus; species Uropsilus gracilis. Next base: position 22,270 of record PVHY01000208.1, read on the forward strand.
CATGATTCCGGTATTTCCATGAATTCTTATATATGTTTTACTTTTAAATTTTTTCTTTACCCGTATTTAAGATAGAAAACACAAATACTACTATCCCTACCTCCAACCCCTTAAAAACACAAGCCCCAAGTGTAGACAGTTGGGCTAATGAGTCCTTGTGAACAATTGTACTTGCTCTACATTTAGGTTTAGAAATAAAGTACCTTGTTGGTACGTTAGTGGTTAATAGCATTAATAATATTTAATAGAATTAATTTGCTACCAAATGCTTTCCCAATTCTTCTTCATTTCCCAAGATTTCATTAGTGTAACCTGTTTGGGCAACATTTCTAATATTGACTTTGCCTGAATCTATTAATCTGCACTTGCTTTCTTCCTTACATTCAATTATCTAATGTAGGCCCAGTGCCATTCTGGGGGCACAAACAGATTTATTAGGAAGTTAACGAAGCTTAAACTGTAGGGCCATCACTGCTGGTGATGGCTCCAAGGTGCACTTTTAATGATGTGTTCATATGTTTATGTGTTTTTATTAAATTTGTGAAACTAAAATAATTTAACTGCAGTTAAAGCTGTTTTTTTCACTCGAATTTTTCTTCAGTAAGGTGACATTGTATTGGACAGAAGAAAGTCAGGAATCTGAACAAGGGAAAATTGGGAGGCATTTAATTTAGGTTTAGTGACATCTATCAACAGGTGGTTCTTCGCTGTTACCATGTCCGTTATTGCTAGCCTTTCAGGTATTCAAGTGGCTCTCGGGGCAATTCCTACAACTCTGGTGTAACTTGGCATCATTCTGACATGAAAGTGCAGGCTGGAACTCATAACTTTACAACATTAGAAAAAGACAATATAGAACACACAAGATTTGAAATTTGAAATGTATGGTGCCAAAAGCTAGTTTGTAGAAAATTCTTCTAAATCTTAGTATTCACACTGGAAACTTAATACAGGTTTGCCAAATTTAGTAGCAAATATATGCATTATATTTACAAATGATAGACATCTGACAGAGGGCAAAGTGAGTAAAAGGAAGTGAAGAAATAAGACGGGATGGATCTGGGAACTGGTTTAGAAAATAAGACTGGAGAGGTAGAGTGGGACTGAATTTATAGAAATCACTGATTTTTAAGATATAGAACTTGAGATTATTCTATAGATTTGTGAAAGATACACTCAAGAATATGGTGCATGGAAATTAGGTGATAAAAATAATACTAAAGGCCAGTATGGAGGCAGTGAGTAGAAAGTCAGAAAGAACTGAGTCTTTTTTTATCATCTTTAGGTCCTTTTTTGACTCCTATTACTTTTCTTTATAAATTTGTGCACCATCACAAATATAAAAAAACATGTTTTAAAGTCCTTTTAGGTAAAGTTTTAAATTTTTTCTTTATGTTCTTTTTTATTTAAAGTACCTTCTTAAAATTTTTAAGTTGCTGAATTATTTTTTTTATATTTATACATACATGTAAATATATAATTTGTGATTTTTGTTTTTGAAACAAACATGCCAGAATTTGGCCAAGTTATAAGATTTCTAAAAGTTATTTCAGGTCTGTGTGCTTAAAAAACTATTCCAAAGCATATATTAAATGTAAATCTGGTAAGATTAATTTTTTTTTTGAGATAGCATTGTCTTACATTATTGCTGGTACTTTGTATGGAATTCCCCCTGCCCATAGTGCACCCTCTACCAAATCACCTACAGACCCATCATAGATCATTGTTCTCCCTTCCCTCTTTGTCTCCCCATCCCCTAACCCTTTTTTTTCTCTGGATGTTTCAGTTCTATAGTCAGTTTTCGAGGGCTAGCTTTTAAGCTTGTCTTTATCCGACTGCAGTTGTGAAAGTTGTTTAGTGTATTGCTGTACTATTAGAAATTGGGAGGGGGGGTTGTCAAACAGATTTGTTAAAGTACTTCTAGAGACTATTGGTGCGCTTATAGCAGAAAATCACATTTATTGGAATATCTCTTATTAGAAAATCATCTTTCACTTATGGTTGTAAATTGTGTGCACAGCAAAGCAGATAGACTTTACCTTTAAACTTAGCAGGTGTCCAATACATACAACAACTTACTGAGTTAATGGAACAAATTAACAACAATTCATTATGACCTCACCATTCTCTCAGTCTGGTGAAGTACATCTGGAGAGGTGTGATGTAGTCCTGAAACATTAACTAGTGTTAACCTCTAAAAGAACCGTGTACTTCCTTAAAATTAGAAGTTTGATAAAATATATTTTCTCATTGGGAAATACATGTTTACTATTCAAATAAAGTGTCCTAACAGATTGTTTTAAAGTGCAAGACGTTGCATGGGATAAGTTGTGTCCACTCTACCCTAGATTCATATAATGAGAGTGCATTATGGGCAGGGGGAATCCCATACAAAATACCAGCAATAATATAAGCCAACGTTACTTACAATAATGTGACTGACTGTATTTGAGATAGGATCATTAGAGGTGACGAAATTTAAATGAGGCTTTAGGGTGTTCTCTAATCTCAACTGGTACCCTAAGAAAAGGAGATTAAGACAGACATACAAGGAACATTTGCAGGACCTGATGAAAGATGTTTATCTGCAAGCTAAGGTGAAAGGCCTTAGAAGAAACCAGGTCTCTTGACACCTTAGTATTGAATGTGTAGCCTCCAAAAGTATGGGGGGGGGGAATTCTATTTAAGCAACATATACCATAAAAATTGGATACATTTCTGAATTTGCCATACTAACACAGACTTGACTATTCCATTTATAATAAGTAACAGTACACCAGTATGAATTTAGTGTACCACCTATAGGAAATGTAACTATGTAAAATGCTATAACATAAAGTTAAAATAAAAATAAAGTTCCTTTTTCTAAGTATTGGTAAATTTTTTTTCTTGAATGTTATTCATGTACTTTTATCATTTAAAGGAAGAGTCAGGCGTTATTGGTAAGAAAAAATTAAATATTCGAAGGAATATAAGAGAACACAATTTCTCTTTGTACAGAGGAAAAATAACAAAATGCTTTAATAATGATACTGATAACAAGTTAAATTCTCTAGTACTAAGACAAAAAGGAAAGAATTGTTTGGCATCCATTTGAAGCAAGATGGGAAGAGTGTTAGACTTCAGAAAGCTACTTCAAGTAATACCACTTGCAGCTTAATCATTCTGAGTTTCTCAAATATAATAAGCATTCAGAGGATCTGATCCAGCGTGGAACACTGGAGAAATGTTTCAGTTTATTAAAAAATTCAACCTTTGCATTAAGGTTTTCTTCAATGCTTTCCAAAATAGTGTTTAGGTTGGAAGATCTATAGTTACTACCACAGAAATTATTTTATCCTGAATGAAAGATAATTTGTAATACAGAAAATGTTGGAATAGTATATGATTTGTTAGTTTCTCAGTAGTTCTAAACACAATGTTTGTAATCTTTATTCCAAATTAATGTTTGTAGGTCTTGCAGATTAATTTGAAAAAGTAGCAGTGAGGAAAAAAACTTACCACTTGGCAATACCATGACTGGCTCTGTAAATCTTTGTTCATCTGCTGAAGGTAGGTTTAGTGAGAGGATTAACACCATTCCCAGACTAGTTCCAACAAACAAACAAGGGGAGATGGTGGAGTCATTTTTTCGAGAAAAGGACTCCATGAAGTACAGTGCTGTAATTGCTTCTTTAGAATCTTTGTCAATACTGGAGATGCTAGAACTTCTAGAACGATTATAGGAATTTTCTCGGCTTTCTATGGAAATTAAAAAAACAAATTACACGTTAGTATACTTCCAGAAAAAGTAAAGTCAGATTTAACATAGGAAAAATAAAACTCTGAGGGAGAAATTGAATTTGATTCTTCATTAACTGATCTGGAAGGCAGCTTATCCACTTAACAGCTTATTTTAAAGATGGAAAGATGAAGTACTAAAGTATAAATCATAAATTTAAGCAGACATGGACCAGAACTTGAGTCTCCAGAGTTCCAAATTATTATATTCTCTCTCTCTCTTTCTCTCTCTCTCTCTCTCTCTCTCACATCAAGTTAAATGGAAGCTTCTAATGTGAAAAAAAAAAAAAAAAACAAATTTAGTCTAAATAGTTGGCATTACAACATCTGGAACCAATTTAGTCATGTTTCCCTCTTTCTCAATTGCTAAAAGTATTTCTAATAATTTCTTGGCAGTTCCCAATTATTGACAACATTGTGTCTGCTTACCCAAAAGGGTCACAAATGTTTTGTGGCAAATACATTCAAATGTTTTGTGGCAAATACATTCACAAATGTTTTGTGGCAAATACATTCATTCCCCAACACAATTTTCAGTTTTCTTTTATCTAGAGTAATCATAGTTGCAAAACTGAGCTATTTACCACGGCCAAACAGCAAGTGTTACCGTCCTGAATTAGTTTCAACTTTTAATTAGTTTCAGCTTTTAATTCACATCCAGTCCTAATACTGCTTGAGGACAAATAAGGAGTTGTACAGAATGCTCTTCCAAGAGTAGTGGTAATCCTCCTTGAAGGGTTTCAGCCCACTTAGAGGAAACAAGAGAGTTGTAGGTTCTTCTTACCAACACTTGCACATGTGTACACTCCAACAAGCATAAACTCACTACTCAGTTAAACAATATTAGGGAAGTTATATTTATATAATCAACCATGCTAGGGACAAGTTCTTAATAAGTCTCTATTGCTTAAACTCTCCCTTTCCTCTCAATAAGCACAAGTTTTAATTATTTTCATAAAAAGAAACTAGGTTCCTCAGATAGTACTTTTTCTAGAAAAAAAAAACAGTATTACTGATTCCCCCTTTCTATCTCTTAACAGGTTTATAAAAATAACTGTCAAGAATTTAGAGATGGCAGGGAGCCTGGGATACAATCTATATATAATTTTACAGACTTGGAGACAGTTAAATGGTTAGAGGTAGGAATGTTCAAGACTCAAAAATCCCAACTCTCAACCCAGTGATTGAGCTCTACTTCTTTTATAAACTTTAATTTCTGCTTTTGTTACATCATTCCTAGCTATTAATTTACCAAAGTGTTTTTATTCATGGTTTATCCACATTCAAGGGTGACTCATAAATACCTCAGACATAAAATAAAATTGTCTATATCCATGGACATTTAGTATATCATAACATTATGGAGAAAACTGCAAGGAATTGACATTTTCTGAAGATCATTTACATAATTACTATCTTTTTTTTTTTTTTTTGAGGAGTGGTATTAGGCATATAACAAATATTCCTAAGATTATTTTTCCCTTTTTCTCCTCCCACAGTAAAACAGTAACATCAAAGTTACAAGATTTCCTTTCTAAAAATTTCTGGCTATCTACCTCTAGTGCTTTACTCATTCATAATTAAGAAAATAATTATGTCCCATACTCTGTCCCATACTCATTCATAATTAAGAAAATAATACTTTCTCCAAAAAAACATGAAGATAATGAAGGCTATGAGTTATAATTTAGTACCTTGTCTTTTTCTTGGTAATTTTGGACAGGAAATTAAGTTGCAAGACTTAAACAACATGGACAGATTGGCATACTAAAGGATTTAGCACTAAGATGGAAAGTAAGTCAATTGTTGCTGGCAGTATAGACATCAGATTAAGGATTAGGTCTCCTTTTATTGAGGAAGTGGGAGCCCACCAGTAAGAAGAGCATTCAGGTCTTAAGAGATGAAGAAAGTGGTATCATGATGAATGGAATTTGAGTCACAGCAACAGCTCCATCAGACTCAGTTCCTGCCTAGTTTTGATTGGGACTTTTTTATATTTTACAGGGGACCTCTATCCCTGTCACCCTGCTCCCATTGCCGTAGTTTTTCAAAAATTTATATTTTAAACCTACCTTCTGTTGTGACTGGTAATGAAATTTCCATGCAAGCAGCTGACTGTGCTTTTCGAAATGGTGGTCTTCCAGGACCCCAGCGATTTACTTTTGAAACATCAGCACTAGAAAGACGTTTTCCGGAACTGCAACTTTGAGAAGTTGGACTTGTGCAGTGTCCATTTACGTGATCTGTACCGAGAGGGGGAAAGCAGTATACATATCATAATTCAATCTTAATATAAATGAATCCAAGTAGGTAGAATAAAGGGAAGAAGAATGGAGCATTTTTTTTTCAAGCCAGATGAAGAGAACCAAGTCCCTGCTATCTTAAGATTTAGTCACAATTTCATAGCCAAAAATTTGTTAAGCTACTAAGATTCATTTTAAAAATTTGACTAGTTAACAATTTGTAGTCTACTACTTACTGGCAATATGAAATAGATTAATATTTAACTTTCTTTTGCATAAAGATGAATCTATATAAGTTTTAGGAGTACCTCAAGTGCTTAGAGTTTAAAATATAGAAAGCAAGCATCTTAATGTAAAGTTGAGAGCAGTTCTTAAGATCATTATCTCTGCAGGCAGACTACCTGGGCTCAAAACCCAGTTCTATAACTCCTACTTGGACAGATTACTGAAGTTTGGATGCTCAGTTTCCTCTTCTGAAAATGATCTATTTCATTGAGTATTTTGTGATAATAGACCATGTGCCTGAACACTTGCTGGAATACAGTAATTCTGACAAAAATTGTCACTCTTATTTCTGAGTATTAAAACTGCTTTTGTCTGAGATAATTTTTTTTTTGAGCTGGTGAGTTTAGCTTTGTTTTGTTATAACTTAAAAACTTGAATATAATGACACTAAAATATGTTTCTTATTTTTCTTGATGCTAATAAGTCATATTAGAAATGTCTTCTTGGGACTTCTTAATTCACTTGCTGGTTTAGAATGATAATGGTGGTTTTTTCAAGAGGTTTAAACTGCCTCATAGCACAGCAATCTTTTTTGCCTGGTACTCAGGCTTCAAAAGGCCTGGCAAGTAATTTTGAAAATGTTTATGTAGCTTTGATGTTACTGCTTCTTCAATCTTTCACTGATCTGATAAGGATCTGTTTTATTATATTAAATCACTTTCTGTGTAACATAAACAGGATGGCTTCTGCTCCTAATCCAATACATTGAATACGCTGGTGCTTTTGCACACCTGTAAAACTGCATCAAATGTAGAAAAAATTCATTATACTAAAAAAATATAGCCTTAAAACAATAAACACACTGAAGAAAAAGGAAAATTTACCCTTTATGTTACAGGGAGATTTCCAAATTAAAAAACAAAACAAAACATTTCTTTAAGTAATTCTCTTGTATCTTTAAGATTTGATTAAGTGTATTGTATAAAGTAAATATAAGTGATTTGTTGAAAATGGTTTGTTGAAATTATTTTTAAAAGGTATTTGCCAAAGTTCTATAGTACAAATATTTAATACTTGGCAAAAATTTAGTCTTACTAAATAAACCTGAATACACCACATAAGTCCTAGAAAGTAAAAATTCATATTGTGCCTATGTCACAGAGGATGGTTCCATGATTCAGTAAGTGTTGAACATAACAAAACAGTCAAAATAAATATTGATTTGAAAACTATGAAGACAGATAGACTGTGCATTTAACTATATTAAATATAGCCAATATCAAACAATTTGTTAAAATGTTTGAAAACCCACATTACCTTTTATAGTTAAGATCAAATTCTTCTCCCCCAACTCCCTTAATCAATGATTATATAATGCCTGATGGAGGACACGTTGGTTTGCTGATTGACTTAGGTTGGTTATTTGCTTTAGTATAAGCAGTGAAAAAACTTATTAGGAAATTCGAAACCTATGTAGGAATATGTGAATTATGTGAGAAATTTTGTAGCCAACATCAGAGTTCTGTTTTAGTTGACACTGCTCTGTTGGGCCCAGTATTGATGTTGCTGGGGACTAGATGCTAAGAACTATGCTACTTTTTTCTTTCTTTAAATTTTTTACTCATTCTTTAAATTTCTTATAACATCAGTAAATGGTTGTTGGAATGCCTCCCCCTACTTCTGATGCCCCCTCCATTCACGCAGACTCCTCTCTTCTTGCTGTTTGTTGATCTATGTTAAGTCCATTGGTTTCTTCCTTTTCTGTGGCAGTGTCCTTTTGCTGGGTGAGGGACTGTGTTCCTGGGATATGTCAAACCATGCTGGTAGGTTTTCAGTTTTAACTTTATGTTCGGCAGCCATTTTGTTCATTTGAGGTCTATCAATGTCTTCTCATTGTTAGCTGTCTTCTCCATAGGAGCTATGCTACTTCTGACTGGTAAAGCAGGACATCCTTACCATCATCCACCAGAACTGAGCTTTGCATAATTTTTAATTTTTTTGTTAGTATTTTTTGATAAAGTACATCTTTCTCTGCTTTTTTGCTCTAAGTTCTTACATTCCTTTAAGTTTAAGTTATTTTCAGAACATTTTTTTCTGAAAATTTTTTTTACAAGCCCATCTTTTTGCAAGAACATTAATTTCTGTCTGCTCTATTAGCAACTTACATGTACAGTATTGTTAATTGTAGTAATGCCTTTACATAAGATAATTAGTTCTTCATCTTACAGCTGGAAGTTTGGACCTTTTTATAAACCTTTCAGTGAGAAAAAGTTCCAGATTTAGGAAAATTGCTTTTCCACTCAAAGTGGCCACTTTTGTTTGCTACCCATTTCAGTTAGTAAGAACTGTAAAAGTAACTGGGGAAAAAGGCATAAGCTACAAGTCAGCAAATTGATGAAGACGTTAAATAAAAAATAAGTTAAAAGAAATTAAATCAATGTAAACAAAAAGTAACAGAAAAGTCACTTCCTGAAGTTAAAGGAAAAAAAAATAAAACAAGTTAGGCAGAGTTACTGAAATAGAAGAAACACCTGCAAAAGATCACGCCCTGAAACACATAGTGCCCTTTGGGCAGAGGAACTCAGTTTAAAACAGACAACCCAGAATCCACCTCACATGCTCCAGTTATGCATCATCCCAAGCTCATGGGTCACAGACAGTCCAACCCAGATGTTGATATATACAACATTATACAACATTAAACTGAAATAGTTGCATAGCTGCAAGAAAAAAAAGTATGAAGTTGCAAATAATGATTACAAAATCATGTAATGGGTAACTGACACACAGTAGAAATTAAACCCAATGTATTCCTTACATTTTCTTATATAAAATTCACTAATTACATCAGTTATTAAAACACAAGCTGAATATTACTCACACTATTATATGATGAGGAAGGCAGAGGGTGCATCTGATGACTGAGGTATTTATAAAAAAAGTGAATACATACTGATAAAGGTAAAATATAAAAGAATGTGTGTATGTCTATATACATTTATATATATACACATATATTTTTGCTTTAGCTTTCCTGAATTAATGTCAGCTAAATTAGAATAATTTGTGGAACTATGTACCACACTCCTTCCCCCTTTTTTGTTTCACAGAGCTGGAATAAAATACCCATATTTTATGGCCAAAAAAAAAAAAAAGTCACTCTGGAAAGGTAATATACTATATAATTCTAACTATTTAACACTCTGGGAAAGGCAAACTGTGGATATGATAAAATTAGTGGCCTGAGATTAAGGGGGAGGGAATGAAAAATTAACTGATACAGATTTTCCAGTGCTGTAAAACTATGCTGCATTATACTCTAATGTATTAAACTATAATGGTGGACACATGTTAAAATATTAAGCAGGAGTCTGCACAAAAACTATAGTTTGTGAGTGATAATGATGTGTTGATATAGGCTCACCAATTATAACAAATGCCTAAGTCTGGTGGGGACTGTTAACAGTGGGGGACACTGCAGGTGTTGGGGCAAGAGGAATACAAGCTCTTGATACTTTCCACTCAATTTTGCTGTAAACCTAAAATTACTCTAAAACAAAAAACTATTAAGATATGTTATTTTGAAAGTTTATATAGAGGTCCCATATACTCTTCATGCACTTCTCCCATCAGAAATAGCTTGCAAAACTATTAATAATTCAAAAGCAAAATCAAGAATATGACATTTGTATAATTCAAGAGCTTAGTTAATTTTATCAGTTTTAGACAGATTTACTTGTGTGTATGCAAGTATAGATCTGTGTGATTTGTCAAATATGTAGATTTGGTAGCTACCACTACAGTCAAGATTCAGAATGGCTCCCCCACAGATTCCTCTAGTATCATTCCTTTCAATCACACTATTCCTTCCCTCACCCACTTTATATTTTGGTAAACATTAGTCAATTTTACATAGCTATAATTTCGTTATTTCAAGGTTGCTATATAAACGGATTCATATAATACTAGACCTTTTTAGGTCAGCATTTATTTTTCTTCATTCAGCACTGTTCTCTTGAGATCCATACAAGTTCTATAGATCAGTTTCTCCAGGCATTTCTTACTAATGAGGATACATCCTATGAGTTGCATTGTCAGGTGCTTTTTGTCATTGTGTGAATGTCGTAGAATGCAATTACACAGACCTTCATGGCATAGTCTACTACATTCCTAGGCTCTGGCTACTTTATGGTCTATTAGGACTACCATTGGTTACATGGTCCATTAATGATTGAAATGCCACTAATGGTACATAACTAAGTTCTTTTTTGACACTAGTATTCCATGGTATGATGTACAGTTTATTTAACCATTCACCTGTTGAAGGACATTTGGTTTGTTTCTGACTTTTGGCTATTAAAATTAAAGCTGCCAAGAACTCGGTTTATAAATATTTGAGTGAAGATCAATTTTCGTTCTCTAGAATAAGTAACATTTTGCATTGTCACAAGCAGGGTATGAGTCATTCCAATTGACCTGTATTATTGTACCTTGCCTATTTTGTCAATAATTTGAACTTTGGCTGCTTTAATGTGTGTTTAATAGTATTTAATATAATAGTGGTATTAAGTGCAGACCACCATGTGGTCTGTTCTTTTGACTTCAAGAAGTTGTCAGCCTAACTGTACCTCTTTCCTGTGTAATCAAGAATACATTCCTATGTCTGTCCCATATCCATTTTTTCTTTAATTCTTTTTGGTTATGTAAACATTAAATTGACTGAGCAGATGACCAAATGTATTTGCAGAAATGTGTTATTTCCACCACTGACCATGGAAAACTTTCAGATATGAAAGCTGAGGTGAAAACAGAAAAATTTGCTAACAAGATAATCTTATTCTATGAGGTTCAAGTACTCCAACAGAAAACATACAAAATGCATACTTACTGTGTACTGTTTGGGGGAAGTAATGCTCATGTAAGTCTTAAGAATAATGGTGTATTATATGGTGATCATAAAGACAATGTAAGTTATTTTGTAGTCTAAAAATTGAGAGTTGGTGAGGGTAATGACTTATCCAAATCAGGAAGTTTTGAATATACAAAGTGTGAGTTTTCAACTTGTTTGAATTTCAATATAATTTTGGCTATTTTTGTTTTGATAGTTCCACATGAATTTAGGAAGTGTTTTCTACTCTGCATAAAAAGGGTGTTGGTATTTTGGTAGGGACTACATTGGATTTATTAGATTGTTTTGGGTCATACTGCAATTGAAATTATACTAAGCCTTTTAGTCTATGAACTTGTCTTTTCATTTACAAAGGTCATGTTTAGTTTCTCTTAGCAGTGTTCTGTATTTTGCAGTATCTAAGTGTTATATCTCTTTGGTTAAATTCACTCCAAGATTATTCTTTCATAGACTTTTCCATGATATTTTAAACAACTATTTTACGAAATTTTCACTGGTATATGGAAACAAATAGTTTTTATGGGCTTATCGTATTCTGCAGCTTTGATGAATTTGTAAGCTCTAGTTGTGATTCTTTGACATTTTCTATATGTAGAATCATGATATCTTTTAATACTAATTGTTCTATTTTTTCCAATTTGTATGTCTTTTTTTTTTTTGACCAAATTTCTCTGGATAGAACTTCCAGCACAAAATAGAAGTGGTGAAATCCTTGCTCTTTTCTCAATCTTAAGGAAGAAAGTCTTAGCTTTTGTTGTTGATTAGAAAACTGTGAATTTTGCATGAATACATTATCAGGTCAAGGAAGCTCCCTTCTATTCCTAGTTTTCTGAATGTTTTTTCAATCAAGACAGAGCATTCACATTTGTCAAATGCTTTTCTCTGTCAATTGAGATGATCAATTTTTTAAATTTTATTAATGTAGTTTTTATATTTCATTTATATTGAACCATCACTGCATTTCTGTGATAAATTTTACTAGATATTGGGATATGATCCTTTTAACAAGACGCTGAATTCTATTTGATAGTATTTATTTAGAATTTTTGCATGTTCATTAGGCATGCAGGGCTGTAATTTGTTTTGGTGATATTCCTTATCTAGCTTCAAAATAGGGCTAATTTTTGTGTCATAAAGTGGGTTGGGAAATGTACATATATATTTTGGATTAGTTTGAAAAGGATTGGAATTTCTTTGGTATATATTTGGTCAATTTCACTATCCTGGACTTTTCATGGAGACTTTTGAGTATTGACTCCATGTCTTTTTATAGTTATTTGCTGGTTTCCCTCCCCCCACTTTTTTTGAGTCATTTTCAATCTATGACTTTGTCCATTTAAATTCATATTATATAGTGGTGGCATTATATTGTCCTTAGTATTCTCATCTTTTTATCTCTGTAATGTTGGTAATAATGTTCCACTTTTATTTATAATTTTTAAATATGTGTCTGTTTTCTCTATTTTCTAAGTCCAGATAAGGATTTGTCAATTTGCTGAATAATTTTTAGTTTTACTGATTATTTTTCTAGTATATTTTATATTCTCTCTAATTTCTACTACCTTCTGCCTGCTTTGCACTTAACTTGCTTTTCTTGTAGTTATTGTGTTGAGATATACTCATTTAGAGCTATAGATATTCTTCTGGATTCTCGTTGTTGCAACCCATACATTTAACTTTTTCTTTTCATTTGTCTAAGTATTTTGAATTTCCCTTTTGAATTTCTCTTTGATATATTGGTTGCTTGAATGTTTCAATTTCCAAATTTTATAAATTTTCCAGTTTTCCTTCTGATCTCTAGTTTTACTCCATTGTAGTTAGAAAGTTTTGTATGTTTTTCATATATATATATGAGTATATAAAATATGCATATTTCTTATATATACATGTACACATATGTATATGTATATCCCCCCACTATCCTTTATAGTCTTTGTCAGTTTCCTCCCTCTCTCTTAACTTCAGAGCTCTAATGATGTTTACTAATTTCCACTGATTATTGAAAATGTTTTATATTATCGCATTGCTTGTTATCTAAATTTCCAGTTATTTGTTTTTATCACTGACTTTGCTACACATAATTCTCTCAGATTCCTTCCATTTATTAAGAATGGCTCTATTTCATTCTGTCTTACGACTGTGTATCTTACATGGTAGCTTATATATATATAGTTCTATCTATCTATCTATCTATCTATCTATCTATCTATCTATCTATCTATCTATCTATCTATCTATCTATCTATCTATCTATCTATCTATCTATCTATCTATCTATCTATCTATCTATCTATCTATCTATCTATCTATCTATCTATCTATCTATCTATCTATCTATCTATCTATAGTTATATATGTCTGTCTATCTATCTATCTATCTATCTATCTATCTATCTATCTATCTATCTATCTATCTATCTATCTATCTATCTATCTATCTATCTATCTATCTATCTATCTATCTATCTATCTATCTATCTATCTATCTATCTATCTATACAATCATCCATTAATGGACATCATTTAGGCTGCTTCTATGTCAAGGCTATTGTACATAATGCTGCTAAAAACATTGTGGAATCTGGGTTTTGTATCGATGGTTTCATAGTCTTTGCAATATACCTAAGAGTTGATTTGGATAGTATTTCCATTTTTATTTTTTAAATGTAAATCCATATTGCTTTCCATAATGGTTGTAGCAGCTTACACCCCTGCCAACAGTTTTTTTCTTCTAGTTCTTCTCCAAAACTTGTTCTTTTTAATACATGACATTCCCATGGGTATGAGATGGTATCTTACTGTGATTTTAACAAACATCTCTTTTATTAGAAACAAAAAATACTTTTGCATGTCTTTTGGTCTTTTGAATAACCCTTTTGGTGAATCGTCTATTTTATCTGCTACTCATTTATTAAATGGGTTGTTTATTTTTTTTGCATTGTATACATTTTTAAATATTGGAATTTAATCTGTTTATATATTGTGTAAATATTTTCCCCATTAATAGGGTGTCTTTAATTGTGTCATTTCTTTTACTGTAGAAAAGCTTTTTAATACATTGTTGATATGATGTATTATATTACATTAATTGATTTACATATTTTAAGCCATTCTTGCATCTATAGGATGTATTCCACTTGATCCTAGTATGTAATCCTTGTGATAGACAGTTGAATTTGTTGTTAATATTTTGAAGATTTTTGCTTGATATTCATCAGGGATATTGTTGTATAATTTTCTTTGTTCCTTGTCTGGTTTTGGTAAATTTTTTTGTTTTGGGTTTGTGGTTTAAAATAAGTTCTATCCTGAAGAATGTCCCATGTACACTTGAGAAGAATATGCTACTTTTATTGTGAACTATTTCATATAGTCTTTAAAATTGATTCATAGTATTATTCAAGGTTTCTGTTACCTTTTTCATCTGTCTAGATTTTCTATCCACTATGGAAAGTAGGGTATTGAATTCTCCAGTTGTTGTAGTAGAGCTATATACTTCTCCTGTCAATTCTATCAATGTTTTCCTAATACACTGTGAGCTCTGCTCTTAGACAAACAATTGCTTACAGTGGTTACATCTTCTCAGTGAAATTGACCCTATGATCAATATATAATGTTCTTTGTTTCTTGTATCAGTTTTTCACTTTAAAGTGTGTTTTTCATACGATCTCATCCTTTCATTTCAGTCTGGCAGGACTCCCTTTAGTATTTCATATATTAAAGTTTGGCAGATACAGAATTCTTTATGATGATTTTCTTTCAGTACTCTAAATATGTCATCTCCCTGCCTTCTAATATCTTGGCTTCTGGTGTGGAATTGACTGTTGGGTAGTCACTTCTCTTTAAGATCTTCTCTTTGTAAAGTTTGATTGTAACATGGCCCACTGTGGATCTCTTTATCTTATTTGGAGCTCACTGAATGCAAAACATACAAGAAATTCACATCTATCTATATTTGGGGACGTTTTCAGTCATTTCTTCAAATACTCTTTCTTCCCTCATTTTCTCTTCTTTTGGTACTCGTAATGTGTTGATATGTTTGGTGGAGTCTCAACAGGTCTCTTACCTTCTGTTCATTTTGCTTTTTGCTTCCCTGAATGAATAATTTCCATCATAATACTTCCAAGCTGATCAGTCTCTTTTCTTTTCCTTTTTTTTTTTTTTTTTTTTTTTTTTTTTTTTTTTTTTTTTTTTTTTTTTTTTTTTTTTTTTTTTTTTTTTTTTTTTTGAGACTAGGTCTTGCTGTTTTTTGCCTGTGGAACTGCAGGCTCACATTGCCTGGGGTACCACAGACTCAAGCAGTCCTCAGCCTCAGCTTCTCAGGTTGCTGGGATTACGGGTGCCACCATACCCAGATATATTTTTTTGGAACTAGATCTCGCTAAGTGTCCCCGGCAGGACTCCAACAGCAATCCCTGGTGCCAGCTGCAGTTTCCTGGGCTACTGCTTACAGGCATGTGCCACCATACCTGGCCTGATCAGTTTCTTCTGTCTATACAAATCTACATTTGAATCTGGTGAATTTTTTATTTTATCCATTGTAATTTTTAGCTCTAAAATTTCTTCTTAATTTCTTCTAGTCTCTACTTCATCACTGATAGTACTTATTTGTACATTCATAATTATCTAAGATTCTTAATTGGTTTTTCATGTGTGCTTGTTTTAACATAATTTATTGGACTTTTAAAAAACGATTTCATAACTTTTTGAGTATCCTAAAAGGTATTTTTTATAATATTTGTAATTCTCATACCAATAATTTTTCCTGGAATGAAATAATAGTTTTTTGTTTTTTCTTAGCATTAGATTTCCTTTTAAATCTGGACTTTCTTTCTTTGAAAATTTATTTATTTTTTAAATTGAGGTAACATTAGGATTCTTCCCATTAGGTATCACCACCATAGTATACCCACTTGTAGTCTACCACCATAGTCCATTGTGTTTCCTTCCCTCTTTGTGATTTTTGTCTTTGTTTATATTCCTTTGTTTGCATTCTACTCCTTTCAGAGATTATAGTAGTTTCTCTGCACTAATTTGTAAATTCCTAAACTATAATTTTCAGTGTTTTTTCTGTGGTATTACTGTGGTTATGAAAAAAAAAAAAAAGGAAAGAAACCCCACCAAACACAGCTACTGATTACTAAGTCAGAAACCAGGACCAACAGTTGTTTGAAGGATTAAAATCTCACAGGTGATTGGAATTAGTTGATATTTTTTGTTATTTATGCTATTAATTTGTGACTAAAGAATATTGTTTGTAATATTCTACTTTAAGAACTATGGGGGTTATCTTCAGTGATGTTTAACATAGTTTTGAATTTTGAAAATTTTTCAGTGGGTGCTTGAAAATGTTTTCATGGTGTAAAATTCAAGGTAGGTTTCCATATAAATTATGATTCTTCCTCTGTTGTCTGTCTTATTTCTAATCTTTTTGAGTTGTGTATTTTAAAATCTCTCACTAGTATTTTTATTTTGTCTTGTTTTATTTATTTCTATATAATTTTTAATCCTACATATTTTGTGTATTAAAATTTATAATATTTTTAGTGTTGATTATCTGTATGTCTTTGGAGACATGTCTATTCAGACATGTCTCTCCTCATTTTTCAATTAGGTTGTTGTTGAGTTTTGAGTTCTTTATACATTCTGGATGTTAAACTTGTTAGATATATGATGTACAAATATCTCCTCTCATTGAGTTGGATGCCTTTTTGTTTTTTCTATCACTTGGAAAAACTTTTTGCTTTGATATAGTCCCATTGGTTTATTTTCACTCTTTTCTTTTTGTCATTGAGTCAAATCCCCAAAGATGAAGGGTGCATATCATTTATCTTTTTCTATATACATATTATGTTTTTTTTATTTATATATAAATTTCACAACATTGTAATCTCAGGGATTTGCCCCC
>PVHY01000208.1:39431-105225 GCA_004024945.1 Uropsilus gracilis
GATTCCCAAAAGAGCAATTGCTGGGTCAAATGGTAGTTCCATTTTCATTAGCTTGAGGGTCTTCCACACTCCTTTCCATAGTGATTGGACTAGTTTACATTCCCACCAGCAGTGTAGTAGTGTTCCTTTCTCTCCACATCCTCGCCAGCAATTCTTGTTGCCCGTCCTTTGGATGTGTGGGCCATTCTTACTGGTGTAAGGTGGTATCTCATTGTGGTTTTGATTTGCATTTCCCTTATTACTAGCGATGTTGAGCAATTTTTCATGTGCCTGTTGGCCATTTGTATTTCCTCTTTGGAGAAGTGTCTTTTTAGTTCTTCTCCCCATTTTTTGATTGGGCTTTTTGTTTTGCTTTTGTTTAGTTGTCTGAGTTCCTTGTGGATCTTCGTTATTAAGCCCTTGTCACTCATGTGGAGGGCAAAAATTTTTTCCCATTCAGTTGAGCATGTTTTAGTTTTTTCTGTTGTCTCTTTTGCTGTACAGAAGCTTTTTAGTTTGATGTAGTCCCATCTGTTTATGTTTTCCTTCATTTTTTTTGCCATCTGTAGATGTTTCCAGAAAGGGATTTCTGAACTGTAGTTCCTGGAGAGTTTTGCCCAAGTTTTCCTCTATGTATGCTATGGTTTCAGGTCTGACCTCTAAGTCTCTTATCCATTTTGAGTTGATTTTTGTACATGGATTAAGGGAGTTTTCTTGGTCCATTTTTTTGCATGTCTTAGTCCAATTTTCCCAGCACCATTTATTGAAGAGGCTATCTTTGTTCCAAGGTAACTTTTTCACACCTTTGTCAAAAATTAGTTGACTATATATGTGTGGTTTTACATATATATATTATGATTTGAGGCTGTGTGTCCAATATTTATTGTTGCTATCTAATTTTCCCAGCATCATTTATTGATCTGATTTTTTGTTTTGGCTCTTTATCATAAGCTTGATATCCATACATGTATGGGTTTATTTCCAGGCTCTCAATTCTGTGTGATTGAGCTATGTATCTGCTTTTGTCACAATATAATGCTGTTTTAACTAAATTCAGTTTTTGAAGTATAGTTTGACAATGGCAAGTGTGCTCCTTTCATTTTCTTTCTTTCTTTTTTTAATTTTAGGATTATTTTTGGTTATTGTTATGGTATTTTGTAGTTCATTATCTTTCATTATTTTTTTGTTCAATTTCTGTGAAGGATGCAGTTGTAATTCGGTAGGAACTGAATCTACATATTATTTCAGGCAGTATAACCATTTTAATATATTCATTTACTAATCCATGAACATGAAATATCTTACCACTTTATTGTGATTTTTCCCCTATTTTATTCAGTAATCTCTTATGATTTTCAGTGTATTGGTCATTTACTCTTTGTTTAAATTTATTCTAAGGTGTTTCTATTTCTATTCTATGACAGCTTTTCTGATTTCTCTTTGCTAGCTTTTTATTTAAATATAGAGAATAACAGACTTTACATATTAATTCTTTAGCCTGCCATGTTATTGTATCCATTTATTTCTGATATGCTTTTCTAGAATCTTAGGAATTTTTACGGTATATACCATTCACTGTCAGTGATAGTTTCACTTCTTTCCCAAAATGGATGCCTTACTTTCTTTGCTAATTGCTGTGGTCAGGACTTCCAGTATTATATTGAAAAATAATAGTGAGACAGCCTATCCTTGTGTTTTTCCTGATCTTAGAAGAAAACCTTTCAGTTTCTCACCATGATTTGGCCTTAACATGTTGAAGTTTGTTATTTATATATACATTTTAAAAGTTTTATCATAAAAGGGTGTTAAATTCTTTTTCCATGTCCATTCATATGAACATATTATTTCTCTACTTTTGTTGATGTGAATTGTAATGTTTATTGACATGTGTATTGAACTGTCCTTGCTTCTCTGGAGGAAGTTCTACTTGATCATGGAGTATGATTCTTTTAATGTATTGTTGGATTTGGTTTGCTGATATTTTCTTGAGATTTTTGCTTCAATGTTCAATTGAGATACTGGTCTTTTTTCTTTCTTTCTTTTTTGTGATGTCCTTTTAGGACGTTGGTATCAGAGTAACACTGGCCTTATAAAATGTTTGGAAATTTTCCTTCTTACTTGATTTTTTTTTTTAAACATGAAAGAGGATAAGGTCTTTTTTTGAACATCTGGCAGAATTTATTGGTAAAGCCACCAGCTCCTGGGCTTTTGTTTTCTCGATAGTCTTTTGATTATTGTTCCATAATTCTTGTGATGAATGAATTTTCAAAATTTCTATTTCTCCCTGATTTACTCTTGGGCTACTGTATGTTTCTAGGAATGTTCCATTTCTTTAAGATTACCTAGTTTTTTTGCATATAGGTATTCTTAATATTCTCTCATCCTTTGTATTCCTATAGTATCTGTTAAAATTTCTCCTTGTTTCAGACTTTAATTATATTTTATCTTTTATGAGTCTGGCTAAAGATTTGTGTATTTGCATTTTTCAACAAATTGTTTCACTGATATTTTTGAGTGGTCCTTTTGATATTACATTTATTTCTATTCTAATATTTCCCATCTTCCACTGACTTTTGGTTTTGTATTTTCTTTTTCTAGTTATTTTATTTTATTATTTATTTATCTATCTATCTATCTATCTATCTATCTATCTATCTGTCTATCTATCTATCTATCTATCTATCTATCTATCTATCTATCTATCTATCTATCTATCTATCTAATCTAATCTATCTATCTATCTAATCTATCTATCTAATCTATCTATCTAATCTATCTATCTAATCTATCTATCTAATCTATCTAATCTATCTAATCTATCTATCTATCTGAGACTAGGTCTTGCTATTTTTGCCCGTGGAACCGCAGGCTCTCGTTGCCCGGAGTACCACAGACTCAAGCAATCCCCAGCCTCAGCTTCCCGGGTAGCTGGGATTACAGGTGTGCGCCACCACACCCAGCTATTTTTTGGAACTAGGTCTCGCTATGGGCCCCAGGCAGGACTCGAACCACGATCCCTAGCCCCAGCCGCTTCATAGGCTGAAGCTTACAAGCACGAGCCACCATGCCTGGCCTTTTCTAGTTATTTTAAATGTAAACTAAGGTTTTTTAAAAAATTGTGATTCCTTAGTGTTCTTATAAGCCTATATTGCTTAAATGTATTAGTACTACTATTGCTGCATTCCACAGATTCTCATAAGCCATATCTATCATTTTTGTCTTGAAATATTTCTAACTTCACCATTTATTTCCTCATTAACTCAGGTTTTTGGAAAACATGCTTAATAATTATTTATGTTTTCCCTCTTGGCTTTTTAAATTGCATATCACTATGATCTGAAAAGATGCTTGATATGGTTTTAATATTAAAATTTTATTCAGATTTGTTTTCTAACATATAGTCTATCTTTGAGAATATTCTGTGAATACTTGAAAAGAATGTATGCTTTGTTGATTTTCTAGGCATCTATTAAGTGCATTTAATCTGATTTGTCATTTAAGACTGTTTTCTTCATGATTTTCTATCTGGAAGATCTGTACATTGCTGGGAGGTATGAAGGTTTGCTGTTACTATGGTGCTGTGAGTGTCTCCCTTTAGAAATTAATTTCTTATATACTTTTGCACTCAAATGTGGAGTACAGGTGTGTTCATAAGTGTTATGTTTTCCTGCTGTATTTTTCTGCTTTTATAGTTTAAGTGAATCTATGGTAAGTAGAATAGTTTATTTTTTTTAAATTAGGCCAACCTACCTTTTGATTGGTGAGTTCATCTATTTACATTTAGAGTAATTTATAGATATGAGGACTTGTGACTACCATTTTGTCTTTTGTTTTCAGGTTCTATAAATTTTTTGCCTTGTTCAAGTTTTGGGGACTTTTTTTTTTTTCAATTGAGATAGAAGAGATCCTTTAAATATTTCTTGGGTGGGGGGGAAGGGTCTAGTCTAGTGAACTCCTTAAGCTCTCATTTTCATGGGAAAATGTTTATTTCTCATATCTAAAACAGAGCTTTATGACTAGTATATTCTAGCAGTTTTCAATATTTGGGTATTTTGAATGTCTGTTTGTTCCTTAGAGTTTCACTTGAGAGAGCTAATGATAGTTTGATGGGAGTACTTTTTATAACACTGCTTTTTTTTTCCTACTTGCCTTTCATAATCTGTTTCAGAATTCTAATGGTTTTACTAATTTATCTTCTTATAGGTTTGTTTGCATTTGGGTCACCATGTGTTCTGTTAGTTTTATGGGCTTATATATTCAGTTCTTTCCCCAAGTTTGGGAAGTTCTTAGTTATTAGTTCTTTAAACAAACTCTTTGTTACTTCTTCCTCTCTTTTATCTTCTGGAATACTTAACATTCTTATTTTGAATTACCTACTAGAGCTGGATAATTCTTGGAGTGTAGTGTTTCTTTGTTTTTGTAAAATATCTTATTTCACTCTCTTCTTCCTGAGTCATTTCTGGGTTTCTGTCTTTGTGCTCAGTGACTTATTCTTCCACTATACATTACTCTAAATGATTTATTTCCATACATTTCTATAGCATTGTCAATTTCATTGAGTTTTTCACATTGAATCTTACTTTCTTGCTTATATGTTCAACTTCTACCTCGCACTAATTTCATTTTGTTTCATGTTCATTGCTTTTGAGTTTTGTTTCTCTTTGAATTACATTCATTAGTTTCTTGTATCTCACAGAGTTTCTTCATAGTAGCAACTTCGAATTCTCTCCTAGGGATTCTAATCGTCTAACTCTTTGAGTCTAAATTCTATAGAGTTTTTGTCTTTTGTTGTGATATCAGGTTAACTTTGAAGTCTCAAGCTAGACACTGTATTTTTCTGTCTCCCCATTTTGCTACTTTATCTCTCTCTTTTTTAATATCATCAACTTAGAACAAGCTCCTTATCTTTTATTTTTCCAGTATGTGGCAACAAGCCTTTATTTTTTAGTTCCTGCTGGATTCCTTAGATGTCTCAGGCAAGTGAGAAGTGCCTTTCTGTGATAACTGGGTGGGAAAAGGGACACCACCCTTTGTCATAGCTATGCTGGGGGTGGTCTGGTTCCTATGCATGACATTGATGTTATCACTCCTCTTTGAATATCAGATTGTACACTTGACAATCTACCCATTGTCAGTACACTGTAGGGGGTGGTGTTGGAGGGATTAGTCCAGAGTGCTTTCTCTGCTAGCTTCTTTACTGGAATCCCATACTGCATGTAGCAATTCGGCTCTTTCACTTTGGGCTTCATCTGGACTAGGGGTATGTGCTACCACACATCTGATTTCCCCTCCCTGTGACCTTTGGCTGGGCTGGCAGCCCTGAGATCTCTGCCACCTCTATACATCACTCTTTACCTACCTTCTGTCACTTTGATGCATGTACCTCCTCAGCATCTCTTCTAATGCAGTCTGTTAATCTCTGAGCTGCTGTGGTTGCTTCAGCCCTCACTGTCTCTCAAGTGGTATCAAATTTCTGGATAATTGTTGTTCTTTTGTGAGCAAAGCAAGAAACATACCATCTTGGTAACCTAATGGGGGGGGGTCTATTTTATTAATGTTATAATATTCACCCAGTGAAGGATCATTGTAACAAAGAAGTTCATTAGTCTGCAACATACCAGTATATATCAATATAATTTTACATCTCCAATATATTGTCATTTTTTTCTTTTGTCTTCAGTAAATAGTCCATATACACAGCTTCTGGTATTTTTCATATAGATAAATGTTATCTATTACTTTGAATTTTGGATTGTACTTTATCCAGCCTGACATTTATTATTGCTCACTGAGCTAATATTTAACATGAATATTCCTTTAGCAATTCAAACTAAATTTCCTTCTCAAACCAGGCATTCTCCAAGAGAGCTATTTCTAACACTGCGATGTCAAGGATGTCTACAATATCATTTTCTTTGTCTGTTTCCTAAACCTTATTAGCCTAGTTCTCTCACTGCTCCCAAACCTCAAATTGTAATGTCTCCTATGTTAGCTCCTTTGTCTCCTATGTCTCCTCCTTTTCATTTTCATTATTGTAACCCTACTTCATAGCCTCATTTGGTTCTACTGTGATAGCTTCTTATTTTATAAATAAGTTTATGAGATGATAGAGCAATTTTTATATACAATTTGTTAAATCAACATGTATATGTATTACCTTTTCTGCCACCAGAATCCTAATTGCCACCAGAATCCTAATTCCCTTCCATCACTATACAGCTGACTCTTTTTACTTGATCTATTTACACCACTCTTCCCCCTTCCCTTCCATTATTTTGTTCTTATTGTCTAAAATTTGTTATTTCAATTTCTTCTAGGTAACACAGATTCTTAGACTTCTCCTTTACTAATTATACACTACTGGAAAGGAATCTTTCCAAAATTCAGAAATGACCTAAGGAAGGTATATTTTACACAAAGGTTTTACAATGGAAGAATTAACACATAGACAGACATTTATCTATTTAAGTGCACATTGTTTTAGCAGTTATATATTTCAGCTTTTATAATTCATTTTTGTTTTAAATATGCATGGAACAGTGAGAATAAATAAACTTGGAGGGAGATATAATTGAACGTTTTGAGGAACTTACATTTATAGATACTGCTTATTAACATGTTTATTAATATTAACCATGCCTAAGCCATTTGAAGAGCTCTAGTTACTGTTTCAAATGACATAGAAGTAAACTGATAATCTCTTATTATTCTTTTCAACATTCTAGGAAAGAAATATGTGGAGATTATGTGAATAAATTTCAGAATGCATATTTTTCTAGAGAAAATGCTAACAATATCACCTACCTCATGTCAGATACTACATCTAGTGCAGTGTCTGACATATGGTAGGTCAATAATGTAACCATAATTATAATTATGTATTCAGTTTTAGACTTTTTAAAAAATAGCATTAATACTAAATACTATTTTGGACACTAGGGAAAATAATTCCAGAAGAAATTATGCACATTCACATGATTATAGTCACAAGGGTTCCATATATGTGATTAATCACTGTTGAAAACATTTTCATGATAAAATAAACAAAACATTATATATCTTGGTGTGTAATGATTTATAAAAACATAATTTTGTAAAATGATTGTTAACAAAATGTTGAATGCTGCCAACAGAACTGTATGGTGACTTTTAAAAAAGCTGTTTTTGGAAAATCATCAAACGTGCCATCAAGGAAAACTCGTGTTATTCATGGACTGGTTGGTAAAATGTTCAGCCAAATAAATGTAAGAAAGCTTAAAATTGTTGGCTTTTGCCTACCGTACCAAGATCAGCCTTAAGATCTGTTGGCAGACTTAACTTTCTTGATCCTTTAACTGAAACAACAGAAAAAGGAAAAAGGCAGTTGTTAATTATATAAAATTAGCGAGTAGTGTGGGGGAACAGTATGTCTTACATCATAATTAAATAAACATTACATTTAGTGAGCATGTATGGAAGCAGAAATACTGTTCTGTGTTACTTTGCTGTCATTCAGTAGTAAACATTTTCAGTGTAAACAGAAACATGAAAAAAGCAATTGTTCTTCTAATAAATTGGTCTGTCTTTGCATACCTTTTCCCCAGATGTGTTATGAGAAAGGATTTCTTATTTAATTCAGAAGGAACCAAAACTAACATTCAGATAAATCTAATTGTTAAGTAGATATTGAAATAAGTGTGTGTGTATATACCATATCACAAATACCAATGATTTTTTTAAACAGGTAAACATTGATGAATGCTGTAACATTTATTTGAAATAATGAAAAATCTATTATAGAATATATGATACAATCATGGAATCTTTATGCCTATGGAAAATAAAATACCATTACTATTGAATACTACAATGTTAAGTAGTTCAGAAAATACTGCAAATACAAAATGTTGAAAGTGAACTTAAGCATATTATTGTAATTGAGTTTTTCTTAAAAGTTTGAATAAGCCAAGTAAAATTATAATTTATTGAGAAAATGTCATTAATAAAATTTTTACATTGGGTATCAAAAATATTAACTGTAATGCATACTGCTATAGAAAGAAATGATTAAGGAAATTATTTTAGAAATATTATCCATCAACTTTTCTAGATTCAAATTGTAACAATTTGTTCCTTTCAATGAGTGATTTTCTTATAACTGGTAAAGTTATTTTAAGGTAAAGATGCAGGATGATGTAGTGGAAAATACTCAATTTAAAAATCAGAAAATGTGGTTAAGAAATTTCTGAATTGTTACCATCTAGTTATATACTTATGAAAAAATCTCCTTCACCAATATATGTAACTTAGTCTTATTTGTCTAGTAATGCTTTTTAATGCTCTCTGTTTCAACTGGAATATGAACATTTCAAACATTTCTTCATAAAATCAAAATGTATAAACCTAGATATTTTTTGCATGCCTTGAAATCTTAATCATATTTTGATTTTTCCCACACATTAAAATATTAAAGACCCGTTCTGAATTCACATACACCAAAAAAGGTAGCAAGCTAGATATAACTGTAGGTTGTAATTTATGGATTATAATATGCAATACTAAACTACTATTGAGGAAAGGTAAATATCAGTCAAATGAAAATAACAGTAACAGACAGTTGTCTCATGATTTCTCTTAAGGGGAAATCAAATTGAATCTTGCTAATTGTTTAGAATTATCAGCACAAATGTTATTTATATTAAAATGTGGCAAAATACATAATAAAATAATATTAAAATACATAATACACATATTAAAATGTGGCAAAATACATAAATATTTAGTAATATACCTCAAAGACTGCAAAATTAAGTGTTTTGTAAATTGATTCATAATTCTAAAATACTGAGGTAGTGGATTGTTTAATGTTTTACTTAACTTTTAAAATAAGACCTAATTCTTTATGAGGAATTATTTTATAATTTATTTCCATTTTGTTTTTAAATACAGAATTTCACCTATTTATATAGTATTAATTACTTCAAAAATGAACTACAAGGATGCTTAAAGCCAACAGCTCCTGCTTAGTTAAGTTCAGTAAGCCCAGATTCATATAGGTAGGACAATGACAACATGTTGAATTCTTTCCTAATTCCCACTGTTTTTCTGATGGAAAACTTCTACATTCTAATATCTAACTTAGTCTCAAATCTGATCCAGTGTTGGGGATCATTTCCACCTTACAACCTACCTCTTTTTTCTTTATAGACTACTTCCTACCGGAAAACTGGGCTCCCTTCGCATTCTAAATTGTAACTGGGGGAAGGAAAGGGAGCAATTAGATGGAGGGATTTACTACCTTAGTAGTGTGATAACAGGCTCCATTATCTGCATGCAGAATGATCCTTCATGTGTACATCTAGTGAACTCCTACTCATCCTTAAAGAAAACTGAAAAATCACTTCTATTCTGATGGCTACCTCAAACTTCAGCCTTCATCTCATACTATTTTCTTAACTTTCAAAGAATCTTGTGCACATAGCCTTTAAACTACTTAACAACAACAACAACAAAAAACCCACTTAACACATTGTTTTATACTTGATTTGATTTTTTAAAAATTCTACCTACTAACATTTTAAAATGTTGAGTTCTTTCAATACAGAGGATTGTATTTCCAATACTTTATTAAGTATAAATCATAGAGTAGGTATACAATGAGTGTTTGCTGAGTGAATTTTGAGAAAAACCGTAAAGTCAGAAGGTAGGAATAAAGGGTTACTGTGAAGAGAGAGGTAAGAACTGAGAAAGTACTTCATTCGAATATTAGAGGAATATTTTTCAAAATAATATCTGAGGAATATGGATTAGAAGATTAATAAAACAAGAGTATAAGAGGCAAGTAGTCTTGGAAATATGTAGAATGAAAATACTGAGCAGTGAGTGTATCCCTGGGAATGCATCCCTGAATTTTGTCATGTTTTACTATTACCTAAGCTAAAGCATACATAGATAGCACTGTCATTTCATCTCATTGGCCATAGGGGAGAAAATGGAAAATAGAAACTTTTTACTATTCACTGGTTTAGCATACTGCACAGAGAAAAAACTCAAAGACTCTTTAATGTCATCTAGTCAATATTCTACTCAATATTCTACTGTTACTTTTATGCCACTTTGAATAGTTCCACAATGGAAGTATTCAGTAATACTTTTTAAAAAATCCAATTTGGGATTGCCATAATTGCCTCAAAATTTCTGAATTTAACTTACTTTCCTTTACTGTCTACCAATGTGTCCCAGTTCAAACTACTTGCGCAGTAAAATGAGAAACTTATTCTTGGCATTATGTGCCAGATTTTTAAAGCATCTAAAGAAATACTGGGCCACCTCTAGGACTTTAGTGGGTCAGCAGGAACTTGTATGTTGACAGTGTTACAGCTGATACTGATACTAAGATGATGAATGATCACATTTTGAGAATTTTTTAGTTGAATGAACATTTCTCTATAAGCCTTTACCTAGGATCCTTGAACAAAAAGTACTTTGTAAGGTACATGTAAATTTTCTGTACAAGAGATGCCATATTGTCCCTCATTGTTTAAGTAGGTATAGATTTGGATACAATTAGAGATAAGTATATAGCTGTAGTTACATATGTAGATCTAAATGTAGAACTCTGCTGATATTTTTAAGGTGATTTTTTTTTTTTTTTTGGAGACTAGTTCTCGCTGTTTTCCCCATGGAATCAAGTGATCCCCAGCCTCAGCTTCCCAGGTAGCTGGGATTACAGGCATGTGCCACCACACCCATTTTTTTTAGACTAAGTCTCGCTATGTTGCCCCAGGTGGGTTTTGAACCCATGGACTCAAGCAATTCCTAGTCCCGGCCTTGTTTCATAGCCTGTGATTAAAAGCACATGCCACCATGCCTGGCCTTAAGGTGATTTTCACCAATTATACTGATAGACAACTAGACTCACAAAGAAAAAGAGAAACACAAAATCAGAGACGGAGAAATTACAACAGATAAGACAGGAATAGAAAGGACCACAAGTGATTCCTATAAACAGTCTAAAAGAAATAGACACTCTTAGAAACATACATTCCAAGATTAAATCAGAAAAAAATAGAAAATCTGAAATGACCAATCATAGGGAGCAAATTGAAACAGTCATTAAAAGCCTCCTCAGAATCTTCAGTGAACTCTATCAAATGTTCAGAGAAGAACTTCTCTTTCTCAAAGTCTTCTAAAAAGTGAGGAAGGGAAACTCTCAAATATGTTATGAGGCCAGCATTACTGATATAAAGTCAGACAAGGATATCACAAAAAACAGAAAACTAAAGACCAGTATCTCTGATGAACATTGAAGCAGAAACCTCAAAACATTAGCAAACCAAATTCAACAATCCAGTAAAAGAATCATACTCCAAGGTCATGTGGAACTTCCTTCAGAGATGCAAGGACAGTTACACAAGTCAATAAACATAATACTCCACATCAACAAAAGGAAGGACAAAAACCAGACAAATCTCTGTAAACACTGGAAAAACATATGACAATGCTCAGTGTCCTTTTTTGATAAAAAACTCACAGTAGTAACAAACTCAACAAGCTACAAAATCAATATATACCAATCTATGACTTCTAGAATCAAATAATGAACCAGGAGAAATATAAAGCAATTCTACTTACAATCACATCAAAAACACCTGGAAATAAATTGAAGGAGAGAAAAGTATAGGTTGAAAATTAAGACACTGTTGAAAGAAATAGCAGAACATAGAAAAAAAATGGAAAGATAATACTATGCAATAAATCCTCAGAATTAGCATTAAAATAGCCATATTACCTTAAAGCAACATACAGATTGATTGCAATTCCTATAACGATTCCTAAGGCATTCTTTACAGCAATATAACAAAAAAAATCACTTTTTTGTATTACAAAAGATCTTAACAAGCAAAGAACTCTTTGGATTTTTTTGAGGAAAATGAATAAAAACAAGATGTCACATTTGCTGACTTCAAACTACATGTACCACAAAGCATTTGTAATTAAAACAACATAATACTAGAATAAAAACACATGCAGATCACTGAAACAATTCATTGTCCAGAAATCCATACATATATGGGTGACTAATTTTCAGTAAAGGATTGAGGCGCAAACAATGAGCAAGAAAACTATCTTCAATAAATAGTGTTGGGGGAACTAGACTGCCTCCTACAAAAGAATGAAACTAGAGTACTACCCTATACCATGCACAGAAATAGCTCAAAGTAGATTAAAAATATAAAGGCAAGCCTAGAAACCATAAAATACAAGAAAACATGGTGAACTCTGATGTTTGATGAGTCTTTGTAGACTCATCTCCAATGGCAAGGGGAACGAAAGTAAAAGTAAACAAATAGTATGGCATCAAAGTAATCTTTGGTACCATGAGTGAAACCATTAAAAAAAAAAAAACTACTGAAAAGGGTTATCTGATATGACAAGAGGTTATGCAAAATAAATACAGAACTCAAATAATGGATCAAAAATATTTTAAGTAACTGCAGAAGATCTCAATAGACACTTCTCCAAGAAGACATGCAGATAGTCAATGGGTACATAAGATATTCAACATCACTCAAAATATAGTGCTGTATATCTTAAACCTGTATGTTATAAACTAATCTTAACCTCAATTAAAAAAAAAAGTAACACCCCCAACACAAATACTTTCAAAACCCCCCAAAGTTTGAAGAAAAGCACTCAACAGACAGGTTAATCACTTACCTAATAACATCTATCACCTTCTGATTTACCTAGAAATTGTTAGGTTGGGTGGCACAAGAGATGAAAAATGATGAAAATGATTTAAAGGATTGACTGATGAGAAAATACATATTACTGTTTATCTGTAAATTAGGCCTAAAAATCAGGTGATGGCCTAGTCCTACAATAGCATCAGATCATAAACTTTTACAAGACTATTCTCTGTTCCTAGACTTTCAGCCTCCCAAGTTTTGGTTCAGTTAAAATACAGAGGTAGGAAAATTTGGTTTATTGTCATTAATGCCAGATGTGGTTATAGTCTCAGTCCCAAATATGTATTACAACATGGTTTCACCTACGGGGCCTCCTACATCTCAACTGTATGATCTCTTTCAATGACTTGTTTATGATGTATAAGCCGCCTTCCTAATTTCTAATTAAATTCAAAGTCATTCCTATTGTTCTACAGTCTGAAAGAGAAGTTATATCGGTTTAAAATGAGTCTCACTCAGACACTTGATTCTAAATTTGAATCAAAATTTTAGGAACAGAGGGAACCCTGAGTCAGAGTCTGGATATGGCTGTTACTATACTGGGAAATAGCATAAAAAGTTAGAAGTTTCTAATTCAAAGATTCTGGTAAGTTTCTTAATTAGAAACAACTGATTTTGCTTTTCAGTGAATGAGTTCTACTTTGTTATGGCTAAGTGACAACTAGTATTTGGAAGTTAGAATGGTCAAGATGACTAAGTTCAGTTTCTTTAGTTCACTGATACTCATCCACTGCTTTAGAAATAATCACTACTATATATTACTGAAGATCTATGCCCTGGACACTAGCACACACTTAAGACTGTGAAAACTGGCTAAAGCTAGAATAATAGAAAGTGGCAGGGTTAAATTCCTCTAGCTCAAAAAAACAAACAAACAAACAAACAAAAAAACCAAACTTCTTTTTTTCACTAACCAATACAATCTTCTGATGTAGAATATTATCCCTGTGTATCTGTACAATCTAGTTATTGTCTGTAAAATAAGCAGTGTTGTTACTAAAGTTGCTTAGACTCAAATGTTTATAAAGATTTGTCATCTATTGGTTAGTTAATGGTTGGAATATCATAATAAGTTTCATTTGCTTCTATATTCTCTGAGCCAGAACCCTAAGTAGGAGGAAAACATACACACAAATGTTTGGGGGTTTTCAAGCCATGATGGAATTCTGTAAGGCTTACATGCCTTAATTTTATTGCCATTCTCCCATTCCTCTCCCCCTCCCCCAATTCCTGGCCAGAAAAATCTAAGAGATAACCAGGTAAAGAAGTAGGTTCATTACAATTTGCCTTAGCATAAAAATATTTGATGTGGTGATTGTACTTTTGCTACCTTAAGATATGTACTACAATTCTATCTAGCTATGTTGTGGAATCAGTGACCATTTATTAATGTCATAGGAATGTAAGTGTTAAATGGCTATAAAATTTTATTCTAGTCTTTCTAGCTTTAATTAAAATTGTAAACTTTCTTTGAGAACTAGTCTTCACATTCTTTATTTTCAAGTATACAATAGGAAGTCCAATAATTTGGGGTCAGAGAATCTTGATCTGAAATTTTGGGTTGGTTCAGACTAAGCTATTTACCAGACAGGTAACCATGGGAAAGTTACAGGATTTCTTAGCCATAAATTCTCTTTCCATATAAAATCAGAGCACCACCACCCTTATGGGGTTGCTGTAGGATTAAACAGAGTAAACAAGCAAGCAAGAAACCTTGTAGTTTTAAAGGTGCTGTAGTGATAACAATATTTACAATTAAAGCCTAGTAAGTTTAAAATATGGTGAAAATAAAGATTTTATGACTATAAAACTTATGAACTGCAAAACAAATTATTTTTGAAACTAGTTTTTCTTGAAAAAAATAAACTATTTTTCTGATGTTTCATACATATATTATTTTTAATTTGTTAGAATGTTATCTCTTCATAACTCAGCTATTCTCAGTTTTTTGCTGTCATGTAATTTCAATTAGGAAATTACATGTCTTTTGGTCATTCTCGTGTGTTTTTCTCATTCTAATGAAAACATCAGGGAAAGGTGTAGATTTTACAACCTAATTTAACTAACCTGTGTTTAATTCTTATTTTAGGCAGCATCAAATATTCAATGGTTGTACATAAAAGTTAGATTACGAGGAACTATTCTTTTTGCTCACTATTTTTGAGAAAGAACATTGTCCTTTAAGGCAGTTTTTTTGAGTTTCTATGATCATCAGATGTTTCTGATCATAGAAGATATGAAACTATGGACAGTTTTTATAAAAGAGCTATTTTTTTGGCTCTTAAGTTTTGTCTTAATTCTGTTATTGCCTTCATATTTTCTTCAATGCCTGATGATAGAGTAGAAAAAACAGTCCTACCAAAATTCTATTGAACAGATTACAACCTTTCACAAGAGCTTTAGAAACTGTGTTTTATAATTTCAAAAAGGAGTATCTATGTTCTTAATCATTTCTTCAAGGAAAGAACACAGTCCCCCATGTGCTTTTTAGATCAATTGTGAAGTTAGAAATTTGTGGAGTTATGCATAACTTGACTGTTCATAAAAGATTTTCAGTTTCACCTGGCAAGTGATGTACTTGATTCCTCTGTTTCACAGATGGCATTTCATTCCTATAAATGCCTGGTGCTGCCTCAGGAGTTCTGGTAGCAAATCCTAAAGGAAGGGAACGAAAGCTATTGGCATGTAATTGCTTAGTCCCGGTGAACCAATGATTTTGCCCTTAGCGGTGAATTTCATAACGATTTGCAGAGCTCTGTTTTATCTATTTTGCTGCTGTCCCAACAGAGGGCTGTTTGGTGGAAATTTTTTTCCTTTGGAGGCTATAATGGAGTTTTAGGCATGTAGAATCACACAAAAGGGGTTTTATACTAGAATATAAGACCTGCTTCTAATACCGGTTTGAAAACAATGTAGCTAGTTACTTATTAGAATTTTGGATACTAGCCTTTATAATATTAAAGTTTTTTTAATAACTGACATTACTTCTATCCTTGTTTGTCTTTTCACAATAAAGGCTATAATATTTAATAAAGGACCTAAACATAACAAATATTATTTGAACTTGTTATAATAAATTTATTGTATATTGTGGACAGTGAGAGTCATGAGTATGAATGGCTGTATAAGTAGCAGTAGTTTAGGACCAGATGCTAATCTAGAAGAAGATTTCATCTGAGTAAATGATTTTTAAAGGAATACCTTCGAGGAGGACAAGTGAAAAAAGTGTATACCTTCTGGGCAAAAAAACTGATTAGTTTTCAAGTCTTGGTCCTAGAAATGGGGCTGTTTCCTTAGGTGGAACTATCCTAGACAAGTACAATTAGCGTTAAAAGTTAGTATCTACTTGTACCCTTGATGTTTATGCAGTATACCAATTGTGCAACCTTACTTGCTGAGTAAAAATGGTTACACAACAAAAAACAATTAGCGATTTGTAGAAGTATTGTTTTAGTATTTGTTTCTGCACATTTTAAATTCCATCTAGCCAGGGTTATGTTTACTTTGTCCATTAGATAGTGCAATATCTAACTGTAGAAAAATGAAAATTCTTTTTGAATAGTTGGTTGAGTGAATAAATAATATGTAGAGTTTGTACTTGAACAATTTCTGTGAGTATAAATCAAGGAGATTTGTCAGGAAGGGTTGGCTGTTTAATTTTTTTCAAGTTAAAGGTATTAAAATATTCTAATTCCCCCTAACTACATATATTGATCTATAAGTTATCATCTATAAGTTATCTGAACATTTATATTAGAGGTAAAAGAGAATGAAATATACAGGTAACAAATATTAAAGCCTTATCTTTATCTTTCTCATGTTATATTTTAGTTTTGTTAGATTAGGCTAAAAGTTTGCATTTGACTTCACTGATAATTGAGATTTGATGCAGGAATTCCTATAACAGCAAGAGACTGTAGAATGTATTTCATGTACATGTGTTGCTATGCTTATTCTGTAAATGATAGTGGGCACATTCTCTTTTGTGGGCTTAAACAGACCCTTTAATATAACAATGTAGTTGCTTTCATAGGAAATGAAAGATAAGCAAATATCACTTCCTACATTCTTAAGATAAAATAAATTGTGTTGGCACTTTTTCCAGAAAGATAATTTTCACTTATTTTAACATATATGACAAGCAATGATTTAAAAGCAATTATAAGAAAAAAAGTTACCATTCTTCAGTTATGATTATTTAAATAATTGAGATTATTACTAAAGAGTGGTACCTATGCATCAAACCAGTCTTAAAAAAGCATTGAAGTACTAAACAAACCTTACTACAGTTAGTTACTCCTGTCCTAAGTAACAATACAATCTACTTGATCTCTTCTCATGTGCATGTGCACACACACATGTTGCGCACACAGTGTGAGGGTGATATTTCTGGGTCTGCTGTAAGATTAACAAAAGATGAAGCATCACAGGCAGAGAACAGAAGTAAGATGTGTATGAAAACTTGTAGCAGTTGTCATAATTATGAAATATTTAGACTCTTGAGTTTGGGATAAAGATGATGTCTGATAATATATCTATTTGGTAGTGCATTGCATATCCTAGCTAGTTTCTGTTTAAATGGGAGCACAATTGGACACAGATTATGCAAAATAGTTTAAAGTTCTTGGAATTAATGACTCTAGTAAGTCTTCTGGATATGAAGTCAATATATAAAAATCATTTATGACCTTATATCCTGACCACAAACAGTAAGAAAAATAACTTAAGCATTTACAACATAAAATATTAAATACAAAGGAGTAGATACAATGAAAAAAGTGCAAGATCGCTACAAAGAAAAATAAAAGTAACCCCAAGAGACAGTAAAGACAACACCCATAAATGGAGAGATTGTAAGTGGTAAACTTGGTATTTTCCAAAGGTTATTTTTACCCAACTGACCTATAAAATCAATGAAATGTAATCAATATCCAAGCATATTTATGACAAAATAAACTTTTTTTTTTTAAATTGCAAAAGACCTTAGAACAGTTGTGCCATTTGAAAAAAAGTAAAAAATAAAGTCAGAGAACCTACGCTACTGGCATCTGTGAGCTACAGAAATCAAAATAGTTTGTAACTGGATAAAAGGTAAACATGTCAGTGAAATAGAATATAAAGTCTAGATGTACACACACACAAAGTGTACTACTTTAGTGCAGTGGGGGCAAATGACAGTATTCCTTTAAATGGTGCTGATGAACTAAATAGTTAAATGATAACCTTAACTAATTATATTTACATAGCATTATATTTCTAATAGAATTTGAGCTCAATGTGAAATGTAAACAATAAGACTTTTAGAATGTAATACAGAAAAATATCTTAATAATCTTGGGTTCGACAAAGATTTTTAAAAACAGGTGAAGCACCAGTAATAAAAAAAAAATTGTTATAAGTTGACTTGTTAGCATTTTAAATCTTACTAGGGACTACCTTTAAGATAGTAAAAAGTAAGCACAAGATGGAAAAAAGTATATTTTACCATATACATTCAAAGAAATGTTTGTATTATGCATACATCAGTCTAAAAACACAGAATTCCTATATACATATATCCAATCAAAAGAGAAGTTGACAACATAATTGCAATGAAAAAAGACTTGAATATCTTATAAAAAATGGTACTGAAAGTAGTCAACATGCATTTTTAAAAGTTCATCAAAATCATTAGATGTCAGGGATATGCAGTTGAATTTAGTTCTATAAAGAGATAGCATTACATCTCAGAATCACTAAAATTGAAAACAAAACCCTTGGTAAGTAGAACTTACCAAGTGGAACTTTTATTCACTGCTAATGGAAGTAAAATTGGTGCCACTCTTTAGCTAAGTTAGTACTGTTTATGGTCTGAATATGCATATACCCTGTGACCTCAAAATTCTACTCCCAAAAACATGTATCACAGAAATGAGTTTCTAGTTGCATTAACTATATTGTATCATATATATTTTATTTGTATTAACTATATTGATTAAATATATTTGCAGTGCATAACTGGTCGTACTAGCCAAAAACATGTATCATAAAAATGAGTTTCTAGTTGCATTAATTATATTGTATCATATATATATTTTATTTGTATTAACTATTTATATTGATTAAATATATTTGCAGTGCATAACTGGTCGTACTAGCTTACTTATAATAGTCCTAATCTGAAAATCACCTAAATGTCTAACAATAAACTGCGTAAACAGATATGTCTAACAATAAACTGCGGAAACGGATATGTATCTATGTATTAGAATATTACACAGCAATAAAAATCATTAAGCTACAGAGACTATCAGATATGATGCTGATTGAAATAGGAAACAAAAGAAGTAAATACTGCCTGAGTCCATTCATATGAGAGTCTAAAACCCATAATACTTATCTGTGGTAGTGACTAAAGTCAAACTTTGTGGAGGTTAGATGATTAGAGGAGCATGAGGAAGGTTTCTGGGTTTCCTGTGACAACCTGTATCTTGATCTGAATGTTGGTTATATGGTGTATTCATTTGTAAATACTAGTCTAGCTCTACTTTTAAGATTTATGTACCTTAACTTATAAAAGTTTATCCAAAAAGAGGTAGAGCCAAGATAGACTAAAAAATTCCAAATGAAAAAATCAAAAGTATGGTATTAATAGTAATGGAATTAGTATGGGGAAGAGTAATAGTAATTAATAGGATGGTGAATTTGGGTGAAGAACATATATGAACTGAACAATAATAATGAGTGATAACGGATGTATCTGTAGGTCATGCATGTTTGAATATGCATGAATATTTTAAAAAATCCCATTACAGGTAACAAGGAAAAGCAAACACTGTTAGCATAATATTTAAATTAAATTTGCCTTTTCTTAATCCTGGAAACTTCAAGTAATCAAAATGTAAATAAGGTAATCATGATGTAAAAAATGACTTAAATACATAATAAGGCAATGCTTACAGATACTTAGCACACATTTACATTAAATAACTTAGGTCAAAGAAATATAAACTAATTTACTACATAGAAAATACTGTTAATGAAATCCCAACTCATCAAAAGCTATGATACATCTAATGCAGGTTCAAATGGAAATTTAGCCTTATTAATTTATAGCAATATGTAAGAAATAATAAATATTACATGAACTATTTATTAACATAAAGAGCTGAAAAGAGAAAAATAAAACAAGGAAAACAACTATTAAAGATAGCAGAAATTGGGAAGTCAAAAAACAAAAAAGTAAAATCTTTGGCTTTAATAGCAAAATAGAAAAACTTCTAATTAGCTTACAAATAATGGCTCAGTCTTTGCAAATGTTTAGGAAATTTCCATAAAGAAAATATTTTTCTTTCTAGAGAAAGTACAAATATACAAAATAAGTAATTACAAAAGGTAATAATTTGAAGAGGACTTTTACCAAAAAATTTTATAAAAGGCCAAAAATCCCGGAAGTATTTTAATTGTTGAGCATAAATAAAGTAGTTCTTAAAAAAGATCAATGTGTGTGATTACAAAAAACTGCTCTGAGGTATGAGCTTTCACAAGCAAAGTTAAAATATGCATCTCATGTCAAAAAGATATTATCTTATGGAAAGTATACAATTGATATGAAAAAGAAAAGTAACCTTAGAGAAAATGGCAACATATATAGACGATTTACAGAAAATATTTTAAAAGTTCTTAAACATATGGATTCATATCTTTGCAGTATGTGAGAACTGAAATTACACTGACACATTCATTTTACCTATTAAATTTGACAAATAATATTGACTTATATTTCATTTTTGATGATTTCTGACAAGAAAACATAGTAAAATAATAAGCTGAAGGGATTAATTTTACAATATGATCTACATAATGAATTGTACAAGGCAGAAATGAAATGCAGAGATACCTGTTGCAGCATTTTTGTGGTGTTCTAGGTATGGGGTAAGAAATACTAAAGTAGATGGTGCCAGTGGATATGCAAAAGAGAGGGCAAATGGAGGATATTATGTTTAAAACAAAAATAGTAAACTAAGCATTAAAAATATGGTTAAAACAATAATATACACTGGACATAACCAGATTCTATTTAGCTTAGATTAGTGAAGAATAAACACTTAATGATGCTTAAGGGATGGAGTAAATTGGAGAAATGTTGTGATTCTACATGAATTTCTAAAAGAATTGTTTTATAAAAACACTGCATTTTAACAAACTTGTTTGAAATGAAAATAACTTAAGAATTAATACTTTAATACTCTATAAAAGCAGATCTATAGTTTGACAAATGTATTCCTGATACTTTTAATACTTAAAATATTATGCATTACTACATATGCATTATATAAAACCAGGTAACTATTTAAAAATAAGCAAACAATTCATAATTCTACCATCCAATAATTTCCTCTATTGAGTTTTTTTTTTACATTCTGTACAGATTTATTCATAGTAATCTTTAGACTCACATATTAATACATTTTAATGGGATCAAACATTATTTTAACATTAATATGATTGCCCCTAACATATCATTCACATCATTTTTTATTGTCAGTGAATAAATGTATTTCCAAATGACAGTCCAGGAGAATGGTATCTGTTCCTGAACCTGTGCTATTGTTTCCTAGTAATAGCTATTAAGAGATTTTCTATATAATATTACCAAATTGCTTGCCATCATTAATATATCTATAAAATAACCTTCCTTTAAAATACCTTTTCAAAGTATTTCACTTATGCCTTTGTTAATTTTTTGGAAGATCAAAAATATTTTTAAAGACATTTATTTCTATTCAACTTTGGTCAAATTTGCTTATGCTTAAGTTTCAGAAACTAAGTTATACCTAAGTATTAAAATTATGGATCTTACATATAAGAATTACAAAAAAAAGTCATCAGATAACTGCAGCCTGAACATGCCCGCTGATGTTTACCTGAGGTGGGAGATTTGCAGCGCTCAAGTTCCAGAGGAACTGGACTGTCATTCAGCTCAGTTAAGCCTGGAAATGAAATGACAAAAAATAAGAGATTTTGCTAGACAATTCTTAGTTCTTAAAACCTCATGGTTTAAAAAGTGTTTTTCCTCTGTGAAAACCACTTTCATATACTCCTGCTATGGTATTTATTCTGAAAATCTGTTTTAACAAGTGGTACAGGAAAAAATAAGCAATAAGTGAATGATAGTGTTATTGAATATGATGGTGAAAAGATGTAAAATCCTTTTTCTTTTTTTCATATGAAATATCTCATTAAGTTTCATATGGAAATAGAACAAGAACAACAAGAATTAGAATGATTATTTAGAAAGACAATCAAATGTGGGGTGTCCATGTAGATAAAGAGATATGCCTTCGATAAAGGAACACCTTTATCTATTCTCATCCTTTCTGGCACACTAGAGATGGTTATCAGCAGATCTCTAATCTGTGAGGGCAGCCCCTTATCCTCTTGGGAATGTTCTACCAAAGAGACATGTCCCTGGAAGGTAAGTGTTTACCCCCACGGGTATTTTTCCTGAATCTCTCATCCTACTACCCCGTGTGCATACCATGGGATCCTGGTTTTTTTCTCTTATTGCCTTCATTGTAATCATTCTTCTGCCAAGTTATATAAGGACCCCCACACTCATAATAAAGATGACTTGATTGTGTTCACTGGGACCAAGTCCCAGTCTGCGAGCTGGCCTTATAGATCATTATCAGTCTCTTCCATCTTGTTTTTCTTTTCCCACATGGGGCACCCAACAATCAAATCTTTCATTTTCCAAAGAAATGACTATTGGCCTTTAAAATATTTTGAGATGCTACAAATTGCAAATGTATTTATCTATAAATATGCAAGATTGTATAGTACGTTAATTATTCTTTCTAATAACAAATACATTTTTTTCATTTCTAAGTCTTAGTTTCCATTCTGTCACTTTTCTGATAAGTGTCAACTTAGGCACAATAGATAAAATATTTGTTATTTTCACCACCTACCATTCTGCATGCCTATGACATTCATAGAATGTCCTCAAGTATGGCTTTCCTATCCTTGTTGGAAAGTCATAATGAACTTGGTAAATACTCAGTTTCCATTCTAATGTAAGTTCTAGACCCTAAGTACTTATGAGTAACTATCAATTACCAAAACCATCTTTTTTCATATTCCTTCCCACCACCCTTCTTATGGTTGTAACCAATAAACTTAATGTAGTTTAAAAAAAATATATTTGAAAGGTTGTGATACTCTAACCCAACCCTTACGTCCTATAGATGAGAAAAAACTGTAACTTCAAAGAATTTAAATAATTTAAGGTTACAGAGCCATGTTAATGCAAAAGCTGATGAGAATTCTGGACTCATAGTATAGGTTTTTATATTTGCCTAGTTCTCTGCTAAGCATACATAAATTATCTCAAGATTATAACAACACTATGAGAGAGATTGTATTATTACCCCCATTGTACATAAGGGAGGAAAAGCAGAGAAACTACTATATAAATCATCCAAAGTTACAAAGCTAGGAGACAGGAGAGCTGGGATTTGGTTATTATAAAAGGCAAGAAAGTGTAAATATATATATATATATATATATATATATATTAGACTTTTATCACAACTTTGAAATAAATTTGGTGGTAAAGGAGTTAAGTATCAATTATCTGAAAATTAAATTCTATATTCCCTTACTGTCTACTAGACCTGTTGTTTGCCCTTCTTTCTTCTAAATTCTCCTGCTGTCTTGCTTAACATAGACCTAATAATAACAAACCTATTTCTGTATTATCAATTTATAATGGGTTCAAACCCTAAGTTATATTTTTATAATAATCATAATTTGATGCTGTAAAATTATTCAAGACAATCACAATTTCAAAATAACATTTTGATATAGAAGCAATATTTTATCCTTATAGGAAATTTGGGAGACATAGGAAAGGGGAAAAGTAGAGATAAAAACATCATTTCATCATACTCTTGGCTTATGTCTTCCTAACATAATGCTTTTAATCCAA
Organism: Uropsilus gracilis; assembly: GCA_004024945.1. NCBI lineage: Eukaryota > Metazoa > Chordata > Mammalia > Eulipotyphla > Talpidae > Uropsilus > Uropsilus gracilis. Next base: position 63,114 of record PVHY01000208.1, read on the forward strand.
ATACAGTTCCTTATTCTGATTTTTCCACCATGATTTATAAACAATTCTCCAATCTCATTAAAATATACCCTACATTTTTTATTTAATATTCTTCTACTGTGGTTTTTCAGCCTGTACTATAAAAAATGATGCTGTATTTAATATCTATGTGTCTGATTTATTGGGGGGATGTGGCGGGAGGTTGGTATGAAAGATTTTCATTGTCTTTTTTACTATGGTATCTTATGTAGTAGATCAGTCATTTCAGCAAAACTGTGGATAGAATACTGATATTGCCTCTTATTTCTGGTACAGTTTTAGGTAACATTCTGAACATTTTTACTCAGTCTTATCCTGGGTAATTATCCTGACTTATGGAATAGAATTAACCTCTAACCCTCACTGTTTTAACTAATTAAAATTTCTCTATTGAAGTATCATTGGTTTGTAACAGTATAGAGGCTTACAGTTGTTTTAAACATTGTAAATCACCATCTGTCTGTATTCCATTATGTTCACTATCAAATATAATTTCCATCTTTCACCATAGTTGACTCCTTTCATCCAATTTGCCTATTCCCTCCTGCCTCCAGTAACCAGTATTTTGTTCCCTTATAGTTTGAGTTTGTTTTTATTTTATCTATCTTCCACATATGAATGAAAGCACACAATGTTTGTCTTTACACCTTTGACTTGTTTAGCAGAGTATCCTCTATGTCCAACTTTGTCCCAAATGGCAGGTTTTGGTGGTGATTTATTTTATTTGCTTTTGTTTTTTAATAGCAGAGTAGTATTTCAATGTGTGTCTATGTGTCACATCTTCTTTATCCAGTAATCAGTAAACGGGTATTTGTCCACTCTTGGCTTATGAAGAATGATGTAATGAACATTGAGGTGCATGTAGTTCTTCCAATTAGTGCTTTTAATTCTTCAAGTAAATACCCCCAATTGGGATAACTGGATTATATGGAATTTCTGCTTTTAAGTTTTTGAAGAACTCCATACTCTTCCACAATGGCTGTACAAGGATTCCCTTCTCTCCACCTCTTCAATATTTGTTGTTTTCTTTTTAGGTAGTAATCATTCTTATAAATGTGAAATGTTATTCCATTGAGTTTTGGATTTGTGAGTCTATTAAAAAAATAATGGCCCTCTTTCCATTTGTTTGTTGGGCATATGTACATCTTCTTTGAAGATATCTGTTCATATCTTCTGTTCATTTGTAAATCAGATTGGTTTTTATTTTGTTACTGAGTTTCTTATAATTTTTGAAATAAATCTCTTGTTGGATATATATGCAAATATCTTATCTCATTCAGTAGGATGCCTTTTTGTTTTGATGATAGTTTCCTTTTTTTTAGAGAATCAGTGGATTTCTAAAATTTTCCATCTTTGATATCAAGCAGATATCAAAGAATTTTTTAAATCCATTTTATTGATTTGTCACAATTGTGCATTAATTGATCCCTCCTCCTTCCTCCATAACCCCCCTCTGTATCCCCCCTTCAGTCACTCCTCCCATTTTTCTGCAAATTGTTGGTTGGTTATGTTGATGTTCAGTTGTTGGTTGTTTGGCCTGTTGTTCTCTTCTGATATCTGGTAAATGTGTGTGTGGTTTTTTTTTTTTTTTGATAGTTTCCTTTTTATACAGAAATATTTTATTTTGACAAGTCCCATTTGCTTATTTTTACTTTTGTTTCCCTTGTGATTGAAATGGAATCACCAAGGATATCTGAAGCTGATCAAATCTTAAATTCAAATCTCTAATCATTTTTGAATGATTTTTTGTATGATATTAAGATAGTGATCTAATTTCTTTGTTTGCACAAATGGCTGTTAATTTTCTCTCTAGTTGAAATCTATTATTCTTACCAATAACTAAAAAAAACTGAGTAAAGTTAAAATTTTCCTAATACTGATAGTCATGAAACTGAAATGCTAATCCAGCATAAATGCCAGATCTATAATCTGTTTTAGTTTAACTCTGTGATCTTAACACAATTATTCTGAGAAAATAAGGATACATACTATATATAATTTGAGAACATGTTTTAGTACAGGATTCTCAGAAAATATTGTCAAAATGAACATGAAACACTTTATGCATTTTAATTTAGATTTTATTGAAATATAAGAAACAGAAAATGAAAAATCATAAGTGTATATATATAATCTAGTGAATTTTCTCCCAGGTAGCTAACACCAAAATAAGACACACACGAATTCTAAAAACAATGTATCAGACTTGAAATGTCTCACTCAAGGCAGACAGCTTCTAATTATATGTAAACTGGTTTCCTGAAACTTATATAATAATTTAAGTTAAAATATGGAAAATATGGTACAATGTTAGTATCACAGTCATAGTCAGGTGACTGTTCTGTTGTTTTTGACAAAATCTTAGGATATATGTTACTAAACATGCTAATCCAGTTAGATTTGGGCAGGAGTCACATTTGAGATCAGTCTTTGAGGTGTGTTCAGAACCAGGTGGGATCGTCTTATCTATCCTTGGTTCTCTCTAGTGATCCAGCTCACCTATGGTCTAGTTACAGTCTTCCTCTAAATTAAGGGGAATTGCCTATCTTACTGGAACGAAAAATTATTTTGAGGATATCCTTAGGACTGGACTTCAGAAAATGTTTTCAAATAAAGGTAGTTCCTTTGGGAAGAGCTGCTTCAGAGTTCTGTGTTCTTATTCTTCTCCCTGGGCAAAACCTCTGAGCCAGTCATCTGGGCCCTGGTTCTCAGCTTGCCTTTTCAGGCTTTCATGAAACCTCTGTCCTGAGCAAGCTAGGAGTGGTAATCTACATTTTTGGCTTGCTATACCTAGAATACAGCTCTTCCTATGTTTGGAAGATTAGCAGGAAAAAGTAGTCCCTGATGTCTTAGCCACACTCACCAGGAGAAACTGGCCTCTTTGACTGGAGTTGAAAGGTATCAAAGGCTGGTCACCTGGAGACCGGAAAGGGATAGAGCACGTTGTGGCTTAGTGCCAAATATTCTCACTTTTTATCAAGTTTCAGGTTCTCTTGAATAAATGTTTCCTCAGTTCCTATATGCTTTTAGGACAACCTCCAGATATTTTAAATGGCATTTAAAAATTGTTTTCACTACTGATAATTTTTCCTGGAGAATGTGCCATTGTTTTACTGAGTATGCCAATCTGGACTGAACATGGTATTTTAAAAATAAATGTATGTCTCATTTGTTTGTTGGTGTAATATAGAAGTGTGATAGATTTTGTGTACTCGCCAGTGTTGGAAAGTTCACATACTATTTTTGTAACTTTTCATATAGATTCTTTTACATACATAATATTAAAAATAAGTTTTGGATATTGGTATTTTTTATTTTTAGGCATTTAAAAAAAGTCTTGTGTTACTCTCTTACTGGGTCAACATACAATGGTTAACAAGTGATGAAAGTGGACATCATTTTCATGTTGCTAATTTTAGTGGAAAAACATTTATTTCACAATCAAGTGTGATGTTATTTGTATGTTTTTCACACTTTGAACTTTATTAAATTGAGAAGTTTTCTTGTCCTGGATTTATTAGTATTTTTATTAAAATTATCAAATCATGATGAGTCTTTTTACATGTATTGAGATATTTTTTCCTTCATTATATTAATCAAACTATTTGTTGGTTGATTTCAATATTAAATTTCTATTCCCAGGATAAATCTACCTTAGCTATAGTGTTTTGTTTCCGTTTGCTCATTTTATTTGATTTTTGCATCTATATTCATGAATGAGACTGGCTAGTACCTTTCCTTGAAGTACTTGAAGTTTTGATTTTGACAGCCTAAGATACCCAGTTTGAAAGAATTCCCTCTTTATTTCTTGGAAGTGCTTGCTTAAGATTGGTATTATTTCCTCCTCAAGTGACTGACTGAACTGATATTTATTATACAAGCCAGTTAAGATGTGCAGTTTTCTGTGCTGTATGTATTATAGTAAACTTTATCTTAAAAAAGATAGCAAGCAATTTATATTTCCCAGAGTGTTTGGTGTGATTTTTTTATGAATTTTGCCTTTCAAGATAACACCTAATTTCGTATGGTATCAATTTATGGACATATAGTTATTTAGATTCTTGATTTTATTATTTTAATATTTGTAGAGTCCATAGTAATGTTTCCTTTTTAAATCTTGATATAGTTAGCTTTTTCTTCTTGATCAGTCTTGCTAGGACTTTATACAACTTAATATTTCTAAACAGCTATCTTTGATTTTATCTTGATTGCTCTCTTTCCCTCTATTTCATAGTTTTCTGACTCTTATTTCCTTCTGTCTGCTTTTGAGTTACATTGCTCTTTTTTCCTTAGTGCAATTAACAGATATATTTGCAATTTTTCTGATTTTAAATATAAGCATCTAATATTCTAAATCATCCTTTAATTACTATTGTAGCAAAAAATGTTGATATACTTTTAAATTTTGTTGACAAACATTGGTTTACAAAATTGTATTTGATTTAGAGGTTTACAAACTCCCCCGACAGGTATTGTTACTACAGCAAAGAACTCATAATTCTTCACCACAGTGCACTAGTACACTCTCATTTATCCCCCACATCTTCTACTACTCCTTTGGTACCTTTAATTCTGCAGTTAGATTTCTAGGAGGTTTTTTTTTTTTTGGGGGGGGGGTTAGTTTTATCTATTCCTTTGTTTTGTTTCTTACTATTCTACATGAGTGAAATAATCCTATATTTTGTCATTCTCCTGACTTATTTTGCTTAGCCCAGTACATTCTTGTTCCATGCATATTGTTGCAAATGGCAAGATTTAAGGTTTTTTGTTTTGGGTTTTTTTTTTTTTTCTTGTAGTTGAGGCATAGTCTATTTTGTATGTATATCACATCCTCTTAGTCCAGTCATCTGTTACTGGGCACTTAGGTTGTTTCCACAATTTATCTATTAATAATGTTGCAGTCAAACAGGACTACAGATACCCATTTGAATTAGTTATTTTGTATTCTTTGGGTAAATACCTAGGAGGGAAAATACTGAATCATTTGTTAGATCCTTTTACTATTCTGAGAAACTTCCATACTTTTTTTTACATAGGGGCTTGAACCAGTTACATTCCCATGAAAAGTACATTGGGATTCCTTTTAATCTCCTCAGTCTCTGCAACTTTTGTTGCAGAGGTCTTTTTGATAAGAGCCATTCTCAGGAAAGTAATGTGATATCTCATTGGCTTTTGATTTTCATTTCCCTGATAAGTTATGAGTAATTTTTTATGTTCCTGTTGGTCATCTGTGTTCTTTGGAAATGTCTATATTCTATATTCTTGATTGGATTATTTTATTTTTGTTGAGTTGTATTGTTTGTAGATTAGTCCCTTATCAGTTGTATGATGTGCTAGTGTTTTCTCCCATTTGGTATGGTGTGTTTTCATTTTATGATAGTTTTGTTCACTTGCATTAGATTTTTAGTTTGATGTAGTTCTAATTATTTACATTTTTATTATTTTCCCCCTGCCATTGGCATGGAATCCCAAAAGACATTACTTATATCAGTATTGTATTTTTGCTTATATTTTCTTAATGTATTTCATGGTTTCTGGTCTTACATCTAATTCTTTAATCCATTTTGAGCTAAGTTTTTGATGTATAATATAAGACTATGGTCTAGTTTCATCTATACGATGAGATATATGGTCTGGTTTCATTAACTGGATAACACATGACCATCCAGATTTTCCAAAACCATTTGCTATAAACTTTTCTTTCTCACTGTATACTGTTGGCTCTTTTGTCACAGATTAATTGTCCATATAAGTGATTCTGAGCTGCTTTTTTTTTTTTTTTTTTTTGAGACTAGGTCTCACTATTTTTGCCTGTGGAACTGCAGGCTCACGTTGCCCAGCGTACCACAGACTTAAGCAATCCCCAGTCTCAGATTCCCAGGTAGCTGGGATTACAGGCGCACACCACCATGCCCAGCTATTTTTTTGGGACTAGGTCTCACTACATGCCCCCGGTGGTGGGATTCGATCCCTGGCTCTAGCCATGGCTTCCTAGGCTGCCGCTTACAGGCATGCGCCACCATGCCCAGCCTGATTCTGAGCTTTTGGTTCTATTACATTGATTTGTATGTCTCTTTTTTCCCCCAAATACTATACTGTTTTGATTACTATAAATTTGTAGTATAGCTCAAAATTTGGGGTTGTAATACCTCCATTCTTTTACTTGGTTAGAATTGCTTTGGCTGTTTGTGATCTTTTGTGATTACAAAATTTCTATAATGTTTGCTCTATTTCCTTGAAGAATTTCATTGAAACTTTGATAGCAACACTGACTATATATATTGCGTTGGGTATGAAGGACATTTTAATGATGTTACTTCTTCCAAACCATGAGCAGAAAACAGACTTTTTGTATGTTGATTTTGTAACCTGGTTTACTGTTTTCATTTTTTTGTGGAGTCTTCAGGTTTTCTATGTATATATCATCTGCAGTCATAGTTTCATATTTTCTTCTCCAATTTGGATTGCTTTTATGTCTTTCTCTTGCCTAATTCTCTAGCTAGGCTTTCTATTACGGTGTAGAACAATAGAGGTGAGGGTCAACATCTCTGTCATATACCTGTTCTTAGTAGAAAAAAATTTCTACTTCTCACCATTATGTATGATGCTAGCTATGAGTTTGACATATGCCCTTTATATGTTGAGCTATGTTCACTCTATCCCATTTTACTAAGATTTTTTTTTAAATCATAAATACATGCTGACTTATCTAATGCTTTCTCTGGGTCTTCATATGACCATATGATTTAATTATTCTTTTGTTGATGTGGTGAATTGTATTGAGTGATTTACAAATGTTGAACCACCTGTGAGTCCCTAGAATAAATTCTACTTGGCCATGACATATGATCCTTTCAATATACTTGAAGATTTTTGCATCTGTGTTCATCAGGAATATTGGTCTGAAGTTTTTTTCTATTGTGATATCTTTGTCTGTTATTAGAATTGGAGTAATGTATGCTTCAAAATTGTGTTTGGAAGAAATCCCTCTTCCTCAAATTTTGGATAATTTGAGAAAAGTTGGTAGAGTTACTTTTTGAAGGTTCGGTAGAATTCACTATTGAAATCAACTGGTTCTTGTTTTTTTGTTTTTGTTTTTGTTTTTTTGGTGGGGGGAACTTTTGATTACTGCTTCCTTGCTTGAAATTATTCTACTCAGATACTCTATATATTTTTCTGATTCTCTCTCAGAAAGTTGTATCTTTCTAAGAATTTACCCATTTCTTCTAGGTTATCCACTTTGGGGCACAGATATTCAAATAGTCTCTTATGGTCTTCTGTATGTCTGTTATAACTGCCTCATTCATTTCTGATTCTATATATATCAATTTTTCCCTTCATTTCCATGAACCTAGTGTTAGAATTTAATTTATTTTACTTGTATTTTGACAGAATCAAACAAAGCTTTTGGTTTCATTGATCTATTGCATTATTTTTGATCTTTTCATATAGTTCTGCTTTAGTTTTTATTATTTAACTCTTTGTACTGGCTTTTGGTTTAATTTGTTCTTTTCCCAGTTCCTTCAGGTGAAAGGTTAGATTTATTTGGATTGTTTCTTCATGAAGATTCTAGAAATGCTAATGACTTTCCTCTTAATTATGCTTTTGTTATATTCCTTGAATCTGATAGATCACATCTTCATTTTTTGATCTCTTTTTTGGTTTCTTCATTAACCCAAAAGACATTGAGTACTGAATTTAGAATTCATTTATATAAGACTTTCCCATTTTTTCATTTCTAGTTTGATAACATTGTGATTAGAGAAGATAACGATATGATTTCAATCTTCATTAATTTACTGATGCTTGTTTTGTGACCCAGCATATGATCTGTTGTTGAGAATGTTTCATGTTCACTTGGGAAGAATATGAGGTAAAAGTCTGGGAAGTTCTTCTATCCTTGTGATTTCATATTCCTTTTAGGCATACCTTTTATCTTTTGCCTACCTATTGCTAATTTAAATTTACTGATTTAAAAAATAATCTGCAGTAGTAACTTAAAGAGTTGAAATAATTTTCTCTATTGACAGGTGGCATTGTAGTTTGATTTGATTTGGTTGATTAATGTTTTTGGCATTTGCTAGCTTCTGTAGGTACCAAGACCTGTTTTTGTAGCTAATGAGTCAGCAGAATGGGATTCCAGTTGCTGGTTGAATGTACGAGGATGGGGCAAAAGGGAAGGGGGAAGTTGACCCATGTTTGGTGCATCACCAGAATCTTTCTTCTCTGAAGTTGTAGCTCTCAGACTCTGCATTCTGTATGTCGTCTGTGCAGTTTATGAGGTCAGTGCCAAAAGTTGGAGCAGAGAAATGCAGTCCAGAGCACTGTCTTCTCCTTACAAAGGACTTTGACCTGATAAAGTTCTCTAGCGTCTCAGCATTTACTTACCCCTCAGTCTAGGGTGTATGTCTCCACAGTGTTTTGCTCTCCCTTCCCCAGGGCCTCTGCCTGGGGAGAGGCTAGCTTTGCCATCTGTGTCCCCTACCTCTGGACCAAAGTATTCAAGCATTTCATCACACTCACTTCCTGTTCAGTGTTGCACAAATAACATCTATATCTCCTTTTTTCCAGTCAGTCTGTGATGTCCTATAGAAGTTCCAATTTTGCCCCAAGTCACAGGATTGTCTGCATCTAATGTCTGTTTAACTATTATATATTTCCAAGGAATCTCCTATGTTGCTATCTTGGTCGCAGTTGCACAGATGATCAAGATGACTCTGTGTCCAAATCCAGATATTCTTTCATTGTTATAAAATCTCTTTTATCTTTTATTCTAGTTCCCCAAGACAGAATATAAATTAAACTGACTTGTTTCATCTCTGGGAGAACACTGATGGTTGTCACTATTAGAAGTGGATGTGAAGAGGTGATTATTTTTATACTTTCACACAGTTAATGTGTTTAAAAATTTCCCTTATTTTTAAAAAAAATCCAAGAACTAGTATTAATTTCCAAATATTTGGAACTTTTAAATTTTTGATTTTTTTATTTCTAATTTAATTTCTTTGGTAATCAAAGAACATAATCTTTTCCAGTCCTTTTAACTCATTACACTTTATGACTCAGTCTGTATTTGTAAATGTTCCATGTCTGCTTGAAAAGAATGCATTTTCCTTTGTATAGTATAGGTATATTTGTCAAGCAACTTAGTAATATAGTTAAGAGGGTTACTTTTTTTATGTTCTTACCAGGTTTTTTTTTTTTTTTCTTTTGGCCTAATTGTTCTGTCAGTTACTAAGAGAAAATTTACCCCCCTCTTTCACATAGATTCGTCTCTTCACTTTTCAATTTTGACTATTTTGGCTTTACATATTTTCAAATCTCTTATTAGATCTATATCTAGTTTTTTGTGTTCTTGATAGTTAATTTTATAATTTTAGAATATATCTCTATTGCCTGGTCTTAAAGTCTACCTCTCAATAAAACTATGTTAGTTTTCTGGGTTAATGTTTTGGTAAAATTTTTCTTCCTTTTAATCTATGTGTGTTTTATAATTAAAGTGCATCCCTTATGTATGAATAGCAATGCTTGTTTTTTTGTGTCACAGTAGCTGACCTTCATGTGGAAGTGTGGAGGGGTGTTTCATTCCTTCATGTTTAATGTAATCATCAACAGGGCTAGTTTTATGTTTACAATCCTGTTTCAAATTTGTTTTCCCTTTTCTTTTTCTCATATTTTTTTTTACTTTTTAGAAAACCAGATAATTTTTGTATTATATTTTCTTTTCTTTGACTATATAGCTACATCTTTCTGGGTTTCTTTTAACATGCATCTGCAATTTCTCACAGTCTGCATTTGATTTTAGCATCCTTCCTCTTTAAGATGAAAGAAATGCATAGCAGTACAATTCTGTTAACCTCTATCTTATCCTTTGTTACTGTGTCATGTTTCCTCTTTTATATATTATAAACTCTATAATACATTTCTAAGTTTTAATTTAATTGGCAGCTGACCCATAGTCATTGTTTAGGGGCCAGAGTAAGAGATCATATGAGCAGTTCATCCTAGGCAACTTTAACCAAATACATATTTTTAATTTAACTCTTAAATATTGTAAGAAACATAAGATTTTATATTTGTTCACAGTTAGTTCTAGTGCTCTCCACTAGACTTGCTTTATGGCTAAATGTCCACCTGCAATTATTTTCCTTCAATTTAAAAACCTTTTTCTTGTAGCTTAGGTCTGATAACACATTCACTTATCTTCAGCATTCAATATTTTTGGTAAATATTAATGTCTTGACTATTTTCTATAGGACATGAAAGATATTGTTCTACTCAAGCATAGAGCAAGAGACAGGGAGGAGAGTAAAATTGGAGGAGAGAGAGGGCACAGGAGATAAAAATGGACCAGGGTGATAAGGTGAAGGGAGAACTTCAGGGTAGACAATGATGTAATATATATATATATATATATATATATATATATATAATATAACATATGTGTTATATTAAGTTGCAATAGTTGGGTTCTTATGTAATACTTTGTGCATTAATGTGGATAATATGGTGGAAACAGAGTTGACCTGCTACTTTGTGTGCTAGGAGAATAATTAACAACAAAACGTCTTTTGGAAAGAAGAGACCAATGAGAAAAAAACATCTACTTTATCATCTTACTGGGTGGTATTTTCTACAATGATAACATTATTTGATACTAGAAAAACATACATTTGGTTAAAGTTGCCTAAGATGAACTGCTCATATAATCTTCCACTCTGGTCCCTAAAAGATGACTATGGATCAGATGCCAATAACCTCAAATAATAAACTCTGAAGACTTGATATAGAAGGAAATACAATGGATTGTGGTTGTGGACTGTGGGTGATTTGGTGGTGGGCACATTATAATGGTGATACCTGATGAGGAAGTTCCAATGTAAAAGAAAAAGACAATGTAGGGGGGGAAATCAGGTATATAATGATGTAAATATCAATATATATGTGTGTGTACATGTAATTAATGAAAAATGAGGGATGAGGTGGGGTGGAAGCAAAAGGGAGGATTATAGGGCTTTGGTGGCAAGTGTGGTGAATAACATACATTTGTAGAGTAGAAGTACAAATCTCTAGCCCTAATAAATTTTAAAAAAGAAAAAAAAGATGTTCTATAGCCTATGTCCTCAAATTTTTTTGAGAAATTTTTTATGGCTTAATATCCATGTCATTGTTCATGCGTGTTCATTACTTTTAAGATTTTTCTCTTTGTTGGGCTCAGCAGTTTTACTGTGACATCTCAAGTATGCATGTATTGTATTTCTGTAGGTTAGAATTTTTTGAATTCTTGTATCTTGGATTTCAGATTTTCCATTTAATTTGGGGAAAATTTCGAACCACAAGTTATTTCACTGAGCTTTTATTAAGTTTTTTATAAAAACTTGCCTTGTGTATATAATATGACCTGTATTCAAATTTACTGTTTATATATTTCTATGGCTGCCCAATATATTTTAAAGTATTACTATGAACTTTTAATTTCAGGTATTTTACTTTCTTTCCTGAATTATCAAACATATTTCTCCATTCTAATCCATCTCTTATTGTAAATTGTTATAATAATTGGCTAGAAGTTCTTGTCTTCTAATTGTAATTGTGCCAATTTATGAATCTGCTTAGACTTTTCCCTTCTTGATTATATGCCACAATTTTCTGCATTTTCTCATTTCTTTGCATTTTCACAATTTCTGATAGTATTCTATGCATAAAAGACTGAAGTATATATATTTGTAGTATATATATATGTGTGTTACCCACACACACAAATTTCCTTTTTTCATATCCTTTTCCAGACAGTTTAAATGAAGTCCTAGGCATGCAGATTCTATGAAGTATTGACTGAGGTGGGGCTTTAAAACTTTAACTGAGGTTGCAGCTTTAAAATTAGGCCAAGACAATTTCTCTTTGGCCTTCATTCCAACATTCAAACTTCCACACTCCTTTTGCCCAAGAACTGATTCCTCAGTATTGTGCAAGAGAGTATTGGGATGCAGATTCAGACAATGTGACTCATTTTGGATGATATTCTATGATAACCACAGGCTGCAAGTATATTGGTGCTGTATAAATTCCTTGCTTTCCAGTTCACCTTATTTTATAACTTTCTCAGAAAAATTCTGTGAATAGTGGGGTTTGAATGATGGGGAAATGTCCAGTGGAGCAACTAATTTTTGTACTTAAAGCTATTTCAGATTCCAATTCAAACAAGCCAGTTCAGGTAGTCATTAAACCTCAATACTTTTTTATATTCTTTGAAATCTGTCCATTTATGCAAGGCTCACAGCTAATAATTGTGCTTTTCTTAGTAACATACTAAGCACAAGTAGTGAGATTTTCCTCAGAATGATGTAGAGATGGTCCATCTGATATATAAATAAAGTAAAGCAAACCGACAACAGAAGATTTTGCAATGAGTCGTTAGAAAATGAGTCCTGTTGAAAAAAATTTATGGTGAAAAAATAATTGAATGTCAGAACACATAACCTCCTTGGATACAGTAAATGATACCAACTTCTGTTTAAAACTAAAAGAAAATACACCTGTGTACCGAGAGACTAACTTGCTGCTTTATAGCTACTATAATGAAGAGTAAATTAAAAACATACTTCAAGACTAGTGAAAATATATATCTCTATATCTCAATTGGTACTAGAATTAAGAGAGTGTTTGAACAACCTGTGAATATTAGCTAAAATGTCAATTCTTTAGTAGCCCTAATACCCAGTACCCAAAAGCTGTCACTGTACTTTTTAGGATACCAAAATTAGCACCATATAAAATTACCATTTACTTTATAAAATGCTCTGGTCTGATTGTTTCTCAATTTGATTGACTTTTTGGTTAGATAACTTTCTTTGTAAGGTGGTATATTGTAGGATGTTTAATGGCATCTCTGGTTTATACCACTCTATACTAGATACCCACCCCACAATGTCTTAAGATACTGCCACACATTTCCAGAGGGACAAATTTATCCCTGACTGGAGACCCCTGCCCTACATTTTATTAACCTTTTGTATCTTTTGACATAGTGAAAGAACAAGTACACATACTAATCAATAATATTGCCCTTTAATTATTTTTCCATATTCTATGGTTGCTTTTTAAATACAAAGTTTTAGAGTAAGAAAATTTACACTGAAGGGAAACTTTCATTCCTCAACCAATCATACACTTTTCATTTTATCCCTCCCTCCTATAGCTATCTTTTTATTTTCTAGAGAATGCTTCCTGATAAATGCCCATCTGTGTAATATGCTCTGATTCCCATTTCCTCTCACCTTTTGAAGGATTCTGTTGCTTTAGATACCCTTTTATTCTTTATCACCAATATTTTTTTGATTGGATCCTTCATATTAATGTTAAAAATATTCTTTCCACTAAACTGAAAAAAAAAAAAAAAGTTCCTACTATTAATAATCTATGTCCATCCAGGTTCTCATTTATTTTTCTGCATCTGTTCATAACTAACAGTTTGAAGAATTACCTACTTATTTCACTTGCCACTCCTCAGTCTAATGTAATTTTGGAATCTGTTCCAATGTTTCTGAAACTTTTTAAAGGACCACTAATAATCCTCACATAACCAGACCTACTAGTCACCTTTCCAAGCTTATCCTACTCATCTATCTTCAAATTTGGTGTGGCTGACTAGTTTGATCACTCTAACTACTCTGCAGTATTTTAGCTTCCGTGACAGTATTCTCATATTTTCTCTCTAGCAAATTCCCATGCCAGTTACTCCTCTTCCTGTGGAAGTTAAATGCTGAAATTCTTGTTGCTGCTGCATGCAGTCTCCTTTCCCCATCTCAACTTTCTACTAAAGTTGATGAAATCATTATTCGGGTACTATTGGACTATGAATCAATTGGTAGAGAACTGACAATTTTCTGAAACATGAATATGGTGAAATTCTTTGTTTTTCAAAGTATTTAACTTCTCTCAAATATTTTCAGGTTTTAAAAAATATGTGGAACTGTTATATCTGTTGTCTAAACATTTCCTATCTTTGATAACATTGTAAGTTGTATTTTAAAATTTCAATTTCAGATTTTTGTGAATAAAAATTTGTTTCTCTTGCCTTTAATATTCCATAATTTGTGGGTGATAAACTCACTTATTAATTGTAGCTTTTTAAAAATAGACCTCATTAGACTTTTCTCCATAGATAATTGTTGTCTATGAAAAAAAGTTATTTAACCTCTCCTTCCTCAGTATTGACTACTTTTATTTTTTTCTTTAGCCTGACTATACTGGTTAGAATCTTTAGTACAGTTTTAACTAATTATGGTTGTGAATTATAAATTTTTTCAAATTTTGCTGGGAGGAACTGGGCACCATTTTCTTCAGTCCTTTCAGATAGTTCTTTACCTGTTCCATCATGATATGAATATTATGATCAGTATTTTATTGGAATAGGAAACTATAAATATCCAGAATTTTCTTTGTCAGCTGTGAACTGTTTCTCTGGTATCTCACCTCCTTATTAGGAATTTACCTTCCTTTGTTACAGGGTAGAAACTTAGGTCAGAAAATGGGCCCACCTTTTTGATCATGTCATTTTTCTCTATCACAGCATTGCTACCTTTACTAATTATAATAGCATACCTATGGATTTCTTTACATTTATTATAATTATTTCATCATATATCTAGCACCTAGATAAACGTTTGACAAATAAAGTAATATTCTTTGAATGAATGAATCCTTTTCCATTTAAGATATTTTTTTACTGATTTTGTTATCTTTGTTTTACACTTTCATTCTTGAAGGTACTCCATTTTTAAAAATATTTGTTTTCTAGGAGTTGTTATTGTTATCTCCCACACACTGAAGATACCAAGTAGTTGAAAGTCTGAGACTTGTTAATGGATCTCCCAATGCATAACTAGTATTTGATGCACATGCCATTTTTTCTGGTAATGCTTTACCTTAATTCTCATTTTTTAAAAAATAAGATTATAAAATTTATCCTGGTTGACAATTTAGGCCATAGACATGTACATGAAAATTCCATAGAAGGAATCAGAAAAATATGGAACACTTCACGAATTTGCATGTCATCCTTGCACAGGGGCCATGCTAATCTTCTCTGTATCTTTCCAATTTTAGTATATGTGCTGCAGAAGCAAGCACTTAACTCTCATTTTTTAAATTCCTTTAGTCAAATAGCATGCTAACACAGATTTTTAACAATTCTGTCATTATCAGAAGTAGATATAGTCACAATGCAAAGACAAATCAACTTCTCTAAATGGTTGTGATTCTGGAAAAGTTATTTAACCTCTCTGTGGCTTTATGTGAAAAAAACCTCAAGAGTAGATAAGTGACTTACTCAAGATTACAAGTGTTATAAACTCTAACCTTATGGCTGCTACTCTTTCCAAAGCATTTTCACTGCCTCCATAAATCATAATATGTAATTACAGAGTTTTACTTTGAAGGATAATTTTTTATGATGTGAAAAATTTGCGGGTAACTTAAGGAAACTCCTTGGAGCCTATCTCCTGGGAGCCTAACCTCCTTTTAAGCTAATAGTGAAAGAGCTCAATAGAATATAGAAATTAAGGTGTTTCTCCAGAGATGAAAAGTATGGCTTGGGACATCATTTCAAGAGCAAAATTGATATAGTAAAGAAAATTGATTTTAGAAAGCACCTTATTCAATCTCCTGAATTGTGAAAAAAAATGTAAAATTCAATTCTGAATTTATAATTTCATTGATTATAGTAAAAACAAAGAAAATATAAGTGGTTTATAATTATAGAATAACAGAATTGGTGTCCAATGCACCTGCAACTTTGAGATACTTAGAATCACAGGATCATACAGAAGGCATATGAAGTTTACTTTTGCATCATATAACTATAAATTTGGTTTCCACTTAATGTTTGTATTTTGAAAGACTAATAACTTCATTTTTCTCATCTAAGAGGAATCCACTAATACCTGCTTCAAAGTGTTATAATAACCCTTAAATATGATACTGATAAGCCATAGACTATAATCTCAGAATAGAATACACTTAATGGAAATGGATTGAATTTTCTCAAATAGAAACAATATAATAGAAAAAATATAGATATGCTTTTCTGAAATCTAGGAAATAATTCATGATAGTCTCTAGCATAATAATGAACTGTAGAACTATAACTAGGTTATATATCTAATATTTAAAAATATTTTTTAATGCATTCGCTTTAAATTTAAAAGCAAATTCTAGGATACATCTTCAAGTCATTACAGGATCAGTTCCTTATCAAAATATGTTGATCAAGAGAAGACCTTCTGAAATCTGACTTCAAAATTCAGGTTTTATTAAACTTCCATGGAACCAATTGGTGAAGACATGGAGGATCTCTTTATGTCCTTCTATGGAACTGATTTTCTTTTCCTGATACTTTAGATATCTATTGAGAATTACTAATAATTTTCTTGTAAGATTCAGGTGAACTTCATAACCTATTTCTTTTCTCATTTGCCAAGTCTTACTGTTTGTGAACAGTTTGCTGTTAGAGTATCTCATTACATCATCACTTCACTTACTTGTGGAACTCATGTTTGTGAATGGGTGTAAAAGATACTAAGAATTTTACATATGATCTTCAGGTTCTTGTTATCCATTCTGAAAGTCTGAGCATATGCATAAAAATAAGTGAACATAAAACAAAGGTTAAGGGCCAACACAATGGTTCAGACATTACTGTATACAAGTACCACATACACTGTAAGCATATGATAAAAGATATGGCATAAGGTTCTGATGCCAATAGGAAGAGAAAAATTGAGCAGGGCATTTTCAGAATGAATGATGAGTTATCTATGATAGTAGTATGATACTTGTAGGTGTTTTTATTAGGGAATAGTAGAATTATATCTTAGAATACCCTGAATAAAGGTTGAAAATCTATTTATTTTGTGGTTGATATTCCTATAAAATTCTAATGAAGAGCCTGCTTTTCCTTAGTGTGCAATTTTTCTTCTTACTCTAAACGCATTACATGTATATTACAGAATGTCTTCTGTGTAACAAATGAACACATTCTCACACAGTGGAAAGATTCTAGCTTAGGGAGGTTAAAATGGGATTCCAAAATCTGAGTTTGTGTGTTAAAGCACCATTTATAAGAAAGGGCTAGGCCTAACCTTTTATATGACAAAGGAGGGGTATGATGACAAGATTAGGACAGGAGCCAGAAAATTTTGTATGTAAAGAATAAGATGGATATAGATAATATGGAAGTGTGGTTGTATCCCAATAAAACCAGTGTGGACATTGCCTATAATTTTAAGATGTCAAAAATATTAGGTACTAAGTTTCTGTTTAAGGAACAGTAAAAGTCAATGCAGATATCAATTTACTACATAGCACCAAGAGCAGAGGAATGCACCCAAAAAGGATACGCTCTGCTGGAACAGAACACTAGAGGGTATTTATGGGCTAAAATGAGTCACTCTGTGGGTACATCCAGAAAAAATGTTAAGGATTTAAAATGGACCGACTCCCTTTAGTTAGGGAAACATGCCAATGAATACACTGGTAAACAATACAGTGTATGTTATATGGCTATGTACCTTTATAAAAATAAGGCCATCTTGTATATATTAAGTGACCTGATTTTTAAACAGAACGTTGTGTAATCTATTGTAAATACATTCACCTAGAATATTATGGTATTATCTGCACCTCCAATCATGCCCTCACTCTCTGCACCAGTTTTTAGAATTGCTAACTCCAGACTTGCTAAAATGTTAATATTCTTAGTTCCTATTTGTAACCTCAATTCCCCGGATTTACATTTTTCTGTACTTAAAATCACATTAGAAAGGTGCATTTATGTATTCTTATGTATTCTAGAAATCAAAATACTCAGAAGAAGCAAGTATTGTAATCTTGGTTAGGATAATTTTATAAATTGGCACAAGGTTTCCAAAATAAGAAAACATTCAATTATTATAGAAACTGGCTGGCACATCAGGTTTATTATTTACAAAGACATCAATCATGGTTCTTCCTTCTCCAAACAAAAGACAGTGACTTTAGGAATAACAGGACATGGCTTGAGACAAACACTGAAACAATGGATATGAATATATACAATAGTAACGACTTGATATTTGTATAGTTTTGGTCAAAATTATCAGATTTCATTTCCATAACAAAAGAAAAAGTTGCATGCATGCTGAATGTGTTTTTTAAAAAACACATTACTGAGCACAGGTGTATGAATTTAACTCAAGCATTATGATTTACAAAGCTATTTGCCTAACCTTATAGAACTTACTCTGATAGGAAGTACGGATCCGTTTCGTTAAATCAGGATAAAAGTTAGACAGGCCACGCATGCAAAAGTTGTCTTTGGAACATGCCAGAACGCCAGCATCAGCAGCAGGCAGAGGAAAGAGAGAAAAATAGTCTAAAGTGAAAGGAAGTGATATCATACCAGAATCTAGAACAGCCAAGATGAAGAAATTGCAGCAGGTTTAGGTAACCAAATTAGAGAGGAGATATTAGAAAGAGGTGATAGATGAACAAGATGCTGTAGTGATTTTGTTTTGCCAAATATTCTATAGAAATAATGGCATAGTTCTCAATATGCTTTTCTACATAATCTTACTTGTCTTATAAATAATAGTTTACCTCAAAGTATAGATTTTAGTGATTTTAGTTGTTTTTTTTTTTTTAGAACAAAATGAGTACCAAGTGTAGTCATTTTATACACTAAATACAAATGTGAGATTATTTCTACAATATGGTTTCTACTGATTTTAAAGTAGAAATTCTCAATTCTAATCAAAATTTTGGTGTCCAAAAAATTTAAGCAAGTTTCATTACCTTTGTCAGAAGATATACTTGGTTGTTCAGTGAATAGTTTAGATGTGTCAGTGGAATCCACAACTTTCCTGATTGAATTGGTGCTTTTAACATGCAAACTATGCCCACTGTTGCATTTTTTTTTTCCTAATCATGAGGGGATCTATCTTTGTACATAAGTTTTGTTTTCTTTTTAAAAAACAGTAGTAATAGAGACAGAACTTGTAATCTAAAATTTCTAATACTCCTAAGATACTGAAGGAAAATTTTAGTGTCAAAATTTTACTAGCCCAAAAGAAAACTTCCTTTATGATCACATTCAGAGGTTAAATTTGGCATACCTGCTATTTAGAAAATAACACCTATAATCATGTACTTAAAAAAATCTTTGTATGGGTGGCTTCAATATCCAATTAGTTGTTTACAGAAATTTAAAGAAATGTTTAAAATAAAATATAATATAGATTTATTTTCATCTGTAAGTTCTTTTTTAACTCAACTAAGCTATGTTAGTGGTCAGAAACAGTGCCAATTTTTGGCAAGATTTATAAAATCAACCATTTGGATGTATACTATAAATTGCAGTAAAACTTAAGTTAGCTAAAGTTTTTTTTCCTTTATTGGTCCTGTCAAGAAAAACATCATGCTTATTGAAACTATCTCCAAGAAAGTCATTCACCCCCAATGAGAGATGACAGTTAAAATTTGTAATTTAAAAAACTAAAAGTAGTGGATGAGCTAAACGGAGATATTTTTAAAGGGGAAAAAAACTGATTGCAACTAGAGATTTAATAACATTTCTGTTATTCTGTTATCAGGAATTCAATTTAAGAAATGTGATGCCTGATAGCAAATTGAAATATCTCCTCTGTATACTTTGTGCTCAGTTTTATTTCTGTGGTAGTATATAATGTTAACTTTATATTGCCATGCATTTGAGTAGCATAACGAAAGAAAGACAAGTCTAAAGGTAAGAAAACAAATGAACTTATCAAGCTTATATTCATCTTGTTTTATTTCCTACCTGCAATGAACTGCTTGTTTTTTCGAGGAGACCGTGGCTGTCGTTGGTAAAGGTCACTTGATCTATACAGGTCAATGGTACTCATGCTTAAGAGTACTGTTTTCTGTATAAAATCCACCACTGCTAAACCATTGCAGTTCCCAAATGCAACTCTGAGCAAAAAAGAGAAATGCAAGTAAAATTTATCACCCATCCATTATTATTTTCATATTTGAACTAAAATCAAAGGTTCTTGGAGAGTAATGCTTTAGTGTAGAGGAGATTGCTGTAAAGTCAGAAAGGAAATCATGCATTTACATAAGATAAGTCGACCTTTTGTAATAGCTTTGGCCACTGCAAAAGGCAGGAGCTACTTATGATCATACCATATCACATATCATTAATTTTATCATGTAAGTAGTGGTTACACAAATTGCTCTGCAAGGGTGAAATAGATTAAGAAATGTTAAACTTTAATAGCTGCTTAGGTATGTAACTAGATGCCATTTACAGAGAACATTAAGTTTATTTTATGTCTAAGGTTTAGATACCATACTAGAGACTGAGCTATAACCGGAGAGTCAAGTGACTCCACCACAGGT
This sequence comes from Uropsilus gracilis, assembly GCA_004024945.1. Lineage (NCBI taxonomy): Eukaryota > Metazoa > Chordata > Mammalia > Eulipotyphla > Talpidae > Uropsilus > Uropsilus gracilis. The sequence continues at coordinate 83,547 of PVHY01000208.1, forward strand.
AAATAAGCAGTCCTGGCTCCTGCAAGTGGGCCAGCTTCCTAACTACCTGCTATGACTAGATAGGAAACGGTTAGGCAAAACATGTGCCCCTGTTATCACTGAAAACCCAGTGGGCACTGCACACTGTTGTTGATTCCCAACTGCCTCAATAGGCATCCAGTCACCCACCGAGCACACCATAGTCCAGGACTGCAACCAAACCCATGTCACTACCTGGCTGAGCTGACAATCCTTCCTGCAGTACCAGCAGCAGTTTGACTAACTCCGGAAGCCAAGGGGCAAGGATGGTGCTCCTAAATTCCACAAAGTATCATTTGCAAGAGACCAACCCTGGTCTAAACTAGATAGTAGAGTTAACTAAAACACTGTTACAGAGAATCAGGTCAAAACAAGGAAGCAAAATGTTTTCAAAAGAACAAAACAAGACTGATAAAACCCTGAAGAAGCGTAGATAAACAAACTACTTGATAAAGACTTTAAAGTAATGATAGAGGTGGGAGCTGAATATATAATAGCACTAAAACATACAAAATAGGGACCCCAAATAGTACTGGACAGAGGAAATGAGTTGGAACAAAGCAACAGAACTTAGACATAACATCAAAAAGAATAATAGGAATAATATTTGCATTATAGGGGTTTCAGAAGAGAGAAAGTTGAAAAAAATAGTTGAGGAAATAATCAGTGAAAATTTCCTAACCTGGGCAAGAAGGTTAAAGAAGTTCAGAGAATTTTGAAACTGAGGAACTCAAATAGGATAAACCAATTCACTATTTTAATTAAATATATCATCACTATTTTAAGTACAATTAAAATAGTAATATAATTAAAATAGCTAAAGATAAGATTTTAATGAAGCAAAACCCCCCAGCATGTCACATATAAGGGAACCTTAGCTCCAAATGCTATCAGCAGATTTTAACACAAACCATCCAACACCAGAAGAGCATGGCATGATGCACTCAAAGTAATGAAAGGAAAAAAATTTTAACCAAGAATTATACACCCAGGAATGCTATCGTTTATATTTGAAAGAAAAAGAAATTTCTAGACAACCAAAAACTATAGTTCAGCATTACAACAGCATTTGTTAAAAGGAATCCCTTAAGTCTTTTTTTTTTTAACAGAAAAGGCACTAAACAAAAGGAAATTATATGCTTTCATATTCAAAAATATATTCAGAGAGTCTCGGGAGTTGGAGTGAAGAGGCTGAGCTTAGCTCTATATATTCACAACTAGATAACAGTAGAACAAAGTCAATGGTGCTTGAAAGACAAAATGCTGCCATTCACAGGAAGGAGTTTTAGGGAATTAAGTACAGTAAGCAAATCAGAATGACAAACACTGGACCTTTACATTAAAGATAGTCATTAGTAAATGAAATGAGGGGTCCAAAGGTTAAGGGTGTGAAGGGAGAAAGGGAAAAAGATATTTATAATGAAAGTCTTGAGCCAGTCGTCTACATAGAAGAGTTAAAAACTAAAAGTTGAGGGTTGGGAAAAAAGCTGAGTCAAGGGAAATACATAATATTAAAGATGTAAAAGGAAATAGCAAAAGTGTATTTTACTACATTCCAAAACTCTTAAGCAGCTACCACTGAAAAAAGATTGATAGGTTCATAAACCTTGAGTATAAAACTTAACGGTAACCATATAGTAACATATACATACATTCCTTCAGAAGAACGTAACTAAATGAAACACAAGATGGAAAAGGAAATATGAAAATGAAAAGTTTGAAACTCCCTAAAAGCCTCCTAATAGCATTTAAAGTGGGAATACTGATCACAAGTTTGATAGTAGGAGTAAATAGCATGGTTTAGTTATTTTTAGGATATCACTTAGGTATTTCAAAGGAAGTATCTGAATATATCAAATATATTAGATAAATAATACAAATCAGAACACTACTTACATTCCATATGCTGAGCTTACAGCAAGACTAGTAATTTGTTGGGGAGGTTCACCATCTACCCACACCAGCTGAATTACAAGTTCTGCTTGATAGCCTGGAGGCATCCGCACTGGTCTTGTCTTAACACTACAAAAAGGGGAAGAAGTAGCTCTAGATGACAGTTTAAACTAAAGCACACATGTTTACATTCTTCCTACAGAAATACACAATAGCCGTCGTGGAAGACAATATAGAGGTTGATAGTGTTCTCAAATCACTTGTGATGCTTAGCTTATCAGTCATATCCATAAATTCAGTTCACATTGATCACTTTCTTACTTTCTAAAACAGTATTTTGTGTTACATCGATGTGAGTTGTAATGCATAACAATAAAAAGACCATTCATCTGTTACTTAAATATTCAAGATATTCTAAATTTGTTCCTGCTCTCTCCTTCCAAATCTGCTCCACCTGCAGCCCTCTATTCCAGTTGACAATCCTATACATTCCAGAAATTTTGTTAAAAAATCTTAAATCTTCTTTGCACATTTCACATCCAATTAAATACTGTTGGTGCTATTTTCAAACCATATCCAGAATCTGATCACTTTTCACTTCTCTATTGTTACCATTGCAATTATGGTTGACAAGTAAAAATACTTAAATTTTGATTTCAAATAATTCCTTATATTAATACAAAGAAATGTTCATTGTTTATCTGATATTCAAATTTCAATGGGTATCATGGTTTCATTTGTGCCGAAATTAATGGTCCTTAACATCATGTCTAATTTACTTCAGTAGCTTCCTTATTGATCTTTTGGCTTCTGTTCTTAAATTCCTAAATCCAGTATCCATATAGCCTGCATGTGATCAATTTAAAATTTCTGTCTGATTATGACTTACCTACGTTTCCTCTCCTTTTAAAAATTTTGATAGAAAAATGGCTACGTCGTTAGAGATTCATATTTTGATAACTCCTTTGATTTAACTTAGTAAATCAATCTGCAGTGCTTTCTTCAACATTTTATTCACTGATTTTCTTTTTCATAAAAGAAATCAAGTAAAATATGTAAAAGTATAGCATTATGAAAGTTTCCTACTTGCTAACATGTGGTGGTGATCACAAATTATCCTCCAAGTAATGCCCACTTGTATTTTTTTTTACCTTACAAGAAATTTTGTAGTTGGAAGAAATCAATAATTACAGTAACAGTGAGTGGAATTCTTACCTTTAAATTTTCCAGCATTTCTTAAAAAATAAGGAAACTAGTTTAAAGTTCTTTTGAGTAGCAGGTTTAGACATTTTCATGTGGGACTCAAGAGAAATTCCTTACTCAGAACAACTCTCCACCTAGCTAATACTAAAAACATTTGACATGACAATGTAGAAGCAGTAATTTAAGGAAAGTACATTATTTTATCTCCTACAACTGAAAATCATATAAATAAGGTAAATATTATAAGATCTTTATTAATCTTAAGTTTTGATTATGAAACTAAATCATGTATGTATATACTGAGAACATAAAGAAATATGCAGTATCCTAGCAATCATGTTTGAGAAACCTTAGTTCTAACATAATATTCTTGTAGTATACAGTAATTTTGGTTTTCTTTTTGACGATAAGAAGGTTGAAGAAATTCCCTAACATACTTTTCAACAGGGACATACCACACAAGTTGCCAAGTTCCTGCCCTGCCAAACATTCTTCCATTCTGTCAAAATCATGTTTTCTTTAGGGTCCTTTTGGGAGGAAATAAATGAACTAGTAAGTCAAGAATGAAAATACTATCTTATGCATGAGTCTTTTAAGAAAGACCAAGGTATCCATTGTGGATCATAGATCACTAGACAACAACTAAAAGACATGATTTAAATTGACAGTTTCAAAGAATTATATGATTAATATATAACATTGTTTTAAATTTGGTAACAGCTCTTACTTGAGGCAAGGAATACTGTCCTTTGTAATTCCTTCACTAGACACAGTGTTAGTACTGCCAGAAAGGCTCCTTGAAGGAAGCTGAGATGAGAGATCTGGAAATGGAGGACTTGTTTCTGGTTCTGGGGTAATAATATCTTCAACATCATACTGAAGACGTACCTCTAATGACTTAAAAAAATACAGTTAATTAATGTAAGTCATAAAGTCATATTAAGTTATCTGATAATTTTAATAGTCAATAAAGCTGAAATGTCCCAAGCTGAATGATATTCACAAAATATTTTTACCTATCAATGGTGGTGCGCTTTATGTATAATAAACATTCCTTTAAAGTATAAATTAATCTCATATAGAGTAAAATAACAGGAGAAATTATTGTTCATGGTTACTCCAGAGAGAAAATTGGGTACGAGTCACTAAACACCCCCAACACACAATTTTTTATCGATACAAGTCTTTTTAAAAAAAATTCCATTTTGACTGAATTAGTTTAATAAAAATTTTCAAAAAATAACTCCACATTTTTCTTTGTTTCAATCATTTCTTTTACTTGTTTAATTTTCATTAGTTTGGGCAATATTACCTAACAAAAAAACAGTAATTTACACTGAAATAAAAAGGTGATTTAAAAACTAAGTTCATTATAATGATTTCATTCAATGCTTTACAGTTAATTCTGTAAGATAAACATTTTCTTTATACTGTAGAAATTATTTTTGAAAGTAAAGTTAATTACAAAAATATCATAAGTGGTGAATATGACAATAACCAAAAAGATAAGCAGAGTTATCTGAAAAAAACAAAAACCTCTAGAGATAAGTTACCAAGCATTGAGTAATATAATATGCTAATAAATTTGTATAATCATTGGTAAAATCTTATGAAATTGACATTATTTCAACTTTAAGTCTTCCTTGACTCTCCCTCTGACGACGGAGACATTTGACATACTCAGAATCACAAATGTTTCACTGATAGAGCTAGAATTAAAACCTAGACATTTGGTTTAGTTTGGTATGTTCCTTTGTTTTGTCTGTCTGTATTCCATGTAGCTGGGTCTATTATTAGGTGTATGTGTGCTTAAATTATGTTTACTTGTATATTCTGGTGGAAAGTTTTTGTAAATATTATGTCCACATCTAATTTGTCATTTAATGTCATTGCTTCCTTTTTTACTTTTCTCTTGGTATTCTATTTATTGCTCTAAGAGGGACATTAATATTCCAATACTGTATTGTTTTTAGTCTCCCCTTAGGTCTTTTAATACTTGATTTACATATTAAGTTGCTACTACATAAGTGGTGTATATTTATTAATAAGTACCATGTCTTCCTGTTATATTGATCCCTTACTAATATAATATTCACTTGTCTTACTTTTGGCTAGAAATTTTTTATATCATATGAATATAGTGGACTCTGCTTTTTAAAGCTTTCTTTTGACTTAAGTACCATTTCTTAATTCCTTTAAATCTGTCTTTATAGCTTGAGTTTTTTGTAATCAACAGTTTTGTTTTTGTTTTGATGTATTCAGTTACTCTGCCTTTTAGTGTTTAAATATATGAAGACTGGCTACCACTATTAATTTTTTTTGTTTCTTATTGTTTAATCTCTTGTTCAATTTATTGGTGAACTTTCTTTTGATTTAGATTTAAAATGTTCCTTTTAACATTTCTTTCAAGGAAGTCCATTGGTGAATTCCCTAAGTTTTTGTTTGTCTGGAAAAATCTTTAATTCTTTGTTTTGACCTTTACATGGTGTCACTGATATTTGTCTTTGTATAAGTATCTTAGTATTTAGATAAGTTGGTGTTCTGTTAATTTCATTTATTTATAAATTGTTTCTTCCTCCATTTGTTTATTCAAAAAATAACTGAAAATTTCCAGTTTCCTTCACCCTTTCTTCACCTCTCAGGATACACATTATCCTTATGCTATAGAGTAAGATAAATCTCATAGCATTTTTTCATTTTACACATTTTCTTTTTCCACCTGGTAGTTCCAGATTTCTATCCTGTAGCTCACTGTTCTGTCTTGTTCCTTCATAAATCCTTTGTTTTTGTACTGTTCTAAAGTACTTTTCATGGCATTTATTGAGTTCTTAATTTCCTGATTTTGTTAGTTTCTTATTTAAACTTTGATCTTTAGCTGATTGGAGGCCAGATCCTCAGGTATTAGCTTTTAAAAATATGCCAATATATATGGTATTGTGGGATTGATGTTAAAATGTTGCTGGCCTTCACTCCCAGTGATATGGCGATCTCCCTTGGGAATAGTTGCAGCAATCAGTGTACTGGTCCCCCAAAAAGAATGAGAGGTACCAAGGAGCTGTACTAAAAAGTCAAAGGCAAGAAGCAAAGACAGCAATCCCAGTCTGGTTCCTGAGAGCTACTGCAGCTTCAGTGGTGCTGGCGTTAGTTCTTAAGGAGATGGGGAGGATGGATGCACTGATCAGCGCATGACAGTCTTACGCAGACTGGGTGAGGTGCTGAGTCCTTTGATTTTAGAAATATGGAGAGAGTATTAAAATCGTACTTTTTAGCTCAGGCGCTTGTACAATGTAAATACAAAAATGGTCCCTTTGTCTTTGGAGAGAAGAGACTTTTGTTCCCTGGTGGATGCTTTAAGATTAGTTAATGAGTCTGCTTTATTTATGATGTAGGTTGCTTCTCAAATTGCTAGTTTTGGCCTGGGTCCCAGGATGAGTCTGCATGCTTGTCTTTTAAGTGCTGGCACTCTACATTCCTCATGGTCTCTTGGGTCACTGGGTTTCCAGCATTATTGGTTTTCACAGCTACATGTTTTATGGGCGCTGTCTCTGGTACAGTTCATAGGTTTGGGTGTATTATATGGAGGCAGGAACCCCATAATCACCAGGGTAATGGGCTCTATATTTATGAAATTGCCCCTGACTACAGGTTGCCATGAAGGAGTTTCTTGGTGAGACCATATCTCTACTTCCCCTACCCATTTTTGGAGTTGTCCCTTGTGAAGTTGTTTAGCTCGTTCTCAGCTCTTTCTCAGGAAAAGTTGTTCCATATTTGTTTTGACTGTGGGAAAAGGTGAACCCAGAAACTTCCTATACTACCATTTTGAATCACCATCTTAAAGCCTGGAATTTTAAACATACTTTAAAATGGTAATTTAGTTGTTGATGTAAAAACAGTTATCTATTTTTAGAAGATAATCTGACATGATAATAAAATAAATTGGGCAGAGAAGGCCCATTACTAAAGAAACTCTTATTTGCATTTAAATTATAAGTTTCATTATTTTTAACAATTAGATTATTTCACTTGTTTAAAAATTAAGATTAGGTAACCCAGCCCTATAATTATTTCCACCCTATAAAAATGTTGCTATATAAAAAGTCATTAAAACTTATTGTATTCGAGGATTAATTAATTAACCTATGGCAATTATTGATGAGACAAACCTAAAAATAAGGCTATTAAGTTGATACTTAAAACCATACCAAGTACTAGTAGAAATTTTTTAAATTTCCATTTTAAAATAAAAAACTTACCACTATTTCTGCTGTAATTTCATGTCTGCTGAATTTGTAAATTATGACATATGCAGAAACTCCCGATACACAGAATATTCGGCTCTCTGGACACCAATAAATCATCTGAATGGCATATGGATCTTCCTCTACAATTTCACATGTTTGTTTTCCTTCTCCTACCTTCTGTTTTTCAAATACTTTTGACGTTTTTAGTTTGTACAACATCTGCAGAGTTACTGTAAGATATTGAAAAGTAGTCATTTTTTTCATTTAGGCTTCTTAGGTTTTTTAATTTTTTTCAATTACAACATACACTACACTCAATGTATGTTTTCATGTCAGTACAGGTTAGCTGGAAGGACACTACAAGGGGAAAACTATGTCCTTTGTATGCTTGCTTCACGTGATCCTCAATAAAGTCCCATGAACTATATTTTATCTTCAGTTACTGATATAAACATTGGGGATCAGAAAGTTTACAATGGAAATACAGAACCTACTATGAGATTTCTCATTTTTCATGAGTTCCCTCTAGGCTTGCTAGTTGAGAGGTCTGTGCTATCTTTAGAGGCTTAATCTTAGACAGTTTTAGATGAGAAATCTCTAACTTACCAGCAAACCATATTGAGTCCAATCATCTAATTATTTTAGAAAGAACATATTCTGAGTAATTGTCAGAAAAGGATGCTATGATTTTAAAAGAACCTCTAGTGTTGTGTACTTTCATAACTATTTGAGGAATTTTGGTAGACAAGAGGGACAAAAACATTTTCCCAAGACCACAGAATGAGGAGGTGGAAAGAAAATCCTTGAACATAGTTCATCTGACACAGTACATTTTGGAATGCACCTTGCTTCTCATAGGTTGCTGATAAAGTGACTTATCATAGAGGTAACACTTTAAATTTATTGAAGAGTAGATTTTTATACTATAGCCTAATATGTATGCTAAAAAATCTATCTGAAATTTTAACTTATTCAAGCTAAAAAAAATGAATGGCTAACGATCAAGTGTTTTTGTTACAGAAGAGAAACTTAAAACTTACTTGCAGAAGCATCCCAAAATTTTATTGATCCATCAGCATGACTAGATGAGAAATAAATCAGTATTAAAATGTTATAATCATTCTAGATGTATGAAAATGAAGTTTGATTTAAAAATACCATTCTAGAAACACCAATATATACTATACTGTTTTAAGTTCAAAACAATGACTTATTTTTTAAACAATACAAATTATCTAAATTTAGAAAAATAGTTTGCATTTACTGTATGAAGATTTTATGTGAGAGACAGAGCAAGGAAAATTGGCAAGCCTTTAAGAACTGATCTAGAATATACAGAGGCTAGCTACTCCCAGCACATTTTATAAGGTTAACTTTATCCTGATACCAAAATGTTACATGAAAATGCAAGCCAAAATACTCAAATATAGGCATAGAAGTTGCCAACAATATATTTGCGGAAAACATATCATGAATAAATTGGTTTTATCCCAGGAATATAAGATCAGCTTAACACTTAAAATAGTCAAACACCATATTGTAATCACAAGATTGCTGTTTTATAGATATAATTCTTAAATGTTTTTGATTATTTGACATTTTTATCAATACATAATTTATTATCTCTTATAATGACTTATAAACTTAGTTTATCTTGACAAACTAGTATAAATACCTCATCTTTTTTTTTACAACTTGTCTGATACATCTTTTTCTAGCTTTTAACTTCCAACATATTTATATTAAAACATATTCAAATATCTAGTTAAATATCAACGCAGCTTCGATATCAAAACTCTTTTCCTATTTTCACCTTATGTTGTTGTTGTCACAAATTGCTTCTGCAACTATGGTATTTATTACCATAAGTTTATAGGTTTCACTTATTTCTGTGCAAAGTCAGAAGGGAACAAAATGAGTTATAAGCCAAAAGTAAAATAATATTGGCTTTAATATTTATCTAGTTATGTTAACTGGTGATTTTTATTTCTTCAAAAGGATTCAAGCTATTGTCTAATGGCTCTTCATTTTGCCTTGACCAACACCCATTAGCAATCTTTTCCTAAGCTTTTGTTTATCTCGAAATATTTTAGATTTTCCTTCAGTTCTGAAGAATAGCATATTGCTGGGTAGGAATCCTTGTTTAATAGGTCTTTCTTTGAGCATTTTAAATGGATCATTTCATTGCTTCTGTCCTCATGGTTCAGATGAGAAATGCCTTTTGCTCTTATTGAGAATCTCTCAAATTAGATTGTTTCTCTGTCTTCAAGATCCTCTGTAGCAGCTCTGTCTTTTGGGTAATAATTTTTATCAAATTGGGGGGTGCTTTCATACATTTCTTCAAATATATTTTTCTATTCCTTATTCTATCTCCCCCATGCCATGCCCCAAGCATCCATTGTGTGTATTTTGTTAAGACCAGTGGTGTCCCACAGATCTCTTAGGTTCTGTTTGTTCTTTTTATTGTTTCTTTTTTGTCCCTCAGACCATGGCATTTCTGTTACTGTACTTTTACCTCCAGATTTTCTATTAGGTTCCTTTTTTGTAATAACTATCATTTTATAAATATTCTAATTTTGTTGAGATGTCATTCTCTTAGGTACCTTTAGTTCTTTGTGCATATGTAAGACAATTGATTCATAGCCTTTGAATAGCAGAATCTTCAATGAACTCCTATTTCCCTTTGAATAAGTGGTCTTTACTTGTATGGCTCATTTGTATACCTTGTATGTTATTGCTACTGAAAATTGGACTTTTGCATTTTTAGCATTATTGGAATATTGCATTATGGAAACTGAGAATTCCATTCTCTTTCTTCATAAGTATCCCTGTCAGAGCTTGTTGTGTGTTCTTGTTATTTGTCTAGTGAATTTCCTAAACTATTTTTTAGAACTTCTATTTTTATTGTGTAATCCCTGACATCTGCTCCATTAAGTTACTGATTAATTTCCTTAAATTCTTGTAGCCCAGCAGTTACTAATCCTTCTCCTGGTCTCTGTAGAATAATTACATGTTAGAAAATTGCTTGAGTGCTTAGGCAGGTTATTTCCAAGTCAGCTTTAGTTAGTCTTCACTTCCTTTTGGCCTGATGCTTAAACTTGACCCATAAGGGAAAACTTACAGTCTTCTATAGTATGTGTTCACTGCTGAGCATGGTCAATCAATTTTAGAATCTCCAGTTCAAGAAGGTGCTTTACGGGTTTATTCACAAATGTCTCTCCTTACAGTCTGTTATTTGCCCCCACTGTTATCCTTACCCCATGGGAGGTCTGTGTGCCTTCCTTACTGAACTGTCATTTACACATAAGAGAAAGAATGCATAACCACTTGTCACTGCCAGTCAGTGGTGGGGATTATGTTTCCCCACATGATATGCTATGTTTTAGTCAGATGAGAAGCAAAGCCTTGGCTTTCCACTAGAGAGCCCTATCGGAGTAGGTTAGAGTTGGATGATAATTTTCTGTGGTTATTCTCTAGGGTGGAGAGACCATTTTCTGAAAGTATTCTGTCTTGACAGCTTGCCACTTTCCTCATCCTCTGGCTAAAGAAAGCTAGCTTTAGTCGAATTTTTTTTTTCTGTCTCTGTACATTAACAGTTTCAGGTTGCTAATTTCTTCAATTCTAATTTTGGAATATATGAGGCAAAAAAAAAAAAAGATGGGGGAGTCCTCAAGGCATGACATGGTAGTGAGTCTTATGCTACTTTAACTTCTCTACATTTTTTCCAGCCAGCTTTTATTTGATACATAACATAGAGAGTTTTCAGTTGTACTTAGTGGGAAGCCTAGGAAAAAGTAAATCTATTATCTTTTAAATCTCATCTTTATCTCTTGTTACATCTCCATTTCATTCCTAATAGTATAGGATGGAATGGATTGCTATAGCAAGTAGTGATAGTTCTGATAAATTTTGAAGTTAACTACCTAGTAAGGATATAGATCAGTTGGCAAGTATCAAGAGATATGGTGAAGGTATTTTTCAAGTTACTATATGATTTCTACAGGGGTGCCCTGACTGACCTCTCATGATTCCTCCTTTGATTTTTGTTCTGTTTTTATAATCGACAATTAATTTTGTTAATAGTCTGTATTCAATGGTGTGATTCTGTCTTTTATCCAAAGGTTATATATAATATTGTGTATAGAAGCTACATCTTATATTTTTCCTTTTACTCATACTATTAGTCAGCCTAGAGTGCAATTATGCGACTGTGTAAACATTCAGTGAAATGTTTGTTGATGAAATTGATACTCATAAATCGAACCCTACTTACCCAGTAATAACAATTTCTGGATATGTTTGTGTACCAAGGTTCCAAGCTCCTCCACTGATTGGCCATTCCTAAATAGAAATCATAGTGGGTAGTCTACAATTGTATGTAACAGTGTAATTCTAGAAAGTTATTTAAACAAATAACATTTGATAATTTTATTCTGATAATCATTGACTGGTTAGAGGTGATTAGTCTGTTTTGAATTTTTCCAAACATAGCTATTTTTAAAAATATATCTTATGATACAAATACATTTTAAATACAGAATATATATATTATGTACATGATAAATATATTTTAATATATCAGAAAGTCTAAGAAATTTATATTCCTGTAGTCTTAAAGCTATATAACATTTAGGAAATTTGAATTTCAAAAGTTGTCTTTTATAGATGCCAGGTTATAATTTCAAAAGGATTTGTTTCAATTCAGAAAAAAAGGGAAAACATGATCAATGGATAGAAATACAAGAACTTATTTTTTACTATTACTCTACCTTATTACTGTATCCTTGTTTTTTATGCTTGACTCCTATAGAGTAGAGCACTAGAATCAAGTCTGGTGGGCAATCAGCAAAGTATGCTGTACATGTAACTGGTGATTCATGAATGTCCATGGGATATGGATTTTCAAAGATTGGAAAACTGAAAGATGAAGAAAATACATTTTGTAATAAAAAAAGTAACTTCATAAAATAAATAAAAATATTCTGAATATTAATATATTCTACTCAATTTATATTTAGTACCATAAAAAAGATCAAAACACTTCAATCTATAAAATATACAAATACTATAATTTTTAAGTTAAGTGAATAAATTTTCTTTCCTGTAATCCCAACATTCCAGTGATTTCTCTTTGCTAACGTTGATGGGACAAATTATTTTAAAATTCAGCATCTTACATAATATTTTATCAGTTAATTAAACATAACTAGGTACCTATATAATTTTATCTAAATACAATGTTTTAAATATCATTTCCTATTAAACTAGGTAACACAGTAGGAATGAAACATCTTTCACATCCTTAAACCTACTGTATTTTTAAATAGAGGCATCACTACAGAGTCAAATTAAGAATTCCAGTAACCTTAGTGTATTGTGTACTTCCTATGCACCAGGCACTGTAGTCTACAGAATTCAGTATTATTTGATCCTGCATATGTTCTATGTCTGTGTGAACAGACTACTTCTCTTACAACAGTTTCTTTTTTTCTAAATTTTATTTTATTTTTAATCATTAAATCACAACCTCGGTAAATGGTTTTTGGGCTACCTACCCCTACCTCCTACCAAAGAATGGTTCCCCTTCCATTCTCTCAAACTGCGTTCTTTGTTGTTTGCTAGTCTGTGTTAAGTCCATGAATCTTTTTTTTTTTCCTGTAGCAGTGTTCTTTCATTGGGTGATGGACTGTGTTTTACAACAGTTTCTTACAGAGGAGAATTTTTTTTTTTACAAACTACATGGTTAATTTGTTCAACAAAAATTGATTGTGGAGAAAAATCCCACCTGGTAGGGTCTACAGTCTAGTAGAGAGGCAATCTTGAAACACTGACAAATAGAAAACTGCATCTACGACAAAACTATAAAGGAATCTGGGAGTTACAAGAGTCTTGGCTATTGGACCAAATTATATAGGTTATAGAAAGTTGTGGGGGTTTGTTTGTGGAAATCATACCTGAGTGTAACTATAAAGAGAAAACAGAAGGGAAGATTACTCCTTGCAAAGGAGAGATTGTACAAAGATTTTGGCAAATGCTAGAGGTCAGCGGGTCTAGAGTATTGAACAAGGGGAAATTAGTTTCATGCCTGTCATCATTTATAATGAAAACGTGAAATGGAAGCTGTTGACAATTTCAAGTTTACTTTTACTGTTCTTATAAGGAGTGGAGTACCCCGTTAATAACAGTATTTTTGTTGCCATTTGCCCATAACACAATGAAAAAGAAAGGAAAGTAAGACCTCCATCTTCTCTGTCCCCAGGAGTTTGCTCTTTTGTACTGTCTGCTGCAGTAGTTTAATAATACTTTTTATCCTGTCATTTTCCTAATTCAATAGACTATTACATGATTAGATAGTTCACTGTAGATGTTTTCAAAATAACTGCTTTGTTTAAGAAAACAGCAGATAGGTGATCCATTTTTGGTGTCCCATGTATCCAAATGCATCAGGTGTTAGATTTAAAAATTTTCAGTGCCCCCTAGATTGTCGTGGTTTAGTTTTCATTATTGAGCCATATTATACTTCTGTAATCCTAGCAAAATATTTTACATAGCTTATTTACCATAAAACAAATACTCGTGTATTTTATTGCAGTGAAAAAAGATTTAAATCTGTACATGAATAACTTACTTGCTTTGAGTCAGATCAACTACAATGAGATCTTTCTCCAGAAGTACAACAACAGCATAAGGTTCTTGAAATTCTATAAATAAAAGGGAATTTTCTTACTGTACAGTTCAGAAAATCACGTTCATTAAATACACTAAAAATTTACTTTCTGTTATGTCATATAAATGATAAGATCAAAATGAACTGAAAGTGACAAAGGGCATTTAAATACAAAGGTCTATATGTATATCCTCAAACTTGAAAGACCATAAAAAAGAACAAGATAAAAACTAGAGGCTGTATAGCAGAGTTAAATACATTTCAACAAATAGCAGAATGAGGAAATTAAGTCTGTCACCTTCATTTCACATTTATCTTAATTTCTTACACTTCATATCTGATCTCAAACATACAAGGAGATACACTAAAGAAAGTCTTCTTTCCTGGGCTGTAACACATTCATCTCCCTATGAATAGCCACACTAAATACACTAAAAAATTTACTTTTAAGTCAGTATGATTTAACGTGCTTGAAAGATTGGCATTTCTTCCTTCAATATGTTCAACGAACAAAGGACATATGGGGAACAAGTTTGATAAAATCCTATTCTCATGGATCTAGCATTTCAGGGATATATACAAACCATAACTAAGTAAACAAATATCAATTTAGAAAGTAATCTAAGTTATGATGGAGGGAAAAGGCAATGGTATAAAAAAATGACCTGTGGTTCGGAGGCAGTGCTTATTTAGTTATAATGACCAAGGTAATGTTGATTTTCACCTACAATAAAGGACTAATAAGGGAAATCAACAATGAAAGTGTTACTGAATTCTCAGTAAGTAGGACACATACTATTTCTTCATTTCATAGGAAAAACTGAGGTCCAGACAGGTTATGAGGTTTACACGAGGTTAAAAAGCCAGTAAATGATAGAACTGAAATACTAACCCAGGCCTTCTGATTCCAAATTATTCCAGCAGTTTCTGCTGTCTGTCTAGTTTTAAGAGGTATTGAATCCTAAACTCAACATTAACTTGACATGAATTTTGTCTTAAGTATTCAAGTCTTGGGTGGGAAATTGGAATTGATAGTGTTACCAGTTCTGAGAAGCTATAGAGCATATTTATGTTTATAAATCATGTTGAGAAAAAAACTAAATTTTAGGTGCATGTCTATCTAACGACATGCAGCTCTCATAATGTTTGCTATGGAAACTAATACCGAGAATTTTTTAAAGAGAAATGCATTATATATGAGGTTTGCAGAGGACCAGGTCAGATACATCTAGATGTAAAAATAATTTGTTCTTTGAAAATGGGTTGAGTTGTCAGTGTCACAATTCAACAATATTAAAAATTGTTAATTTGTTTTCTTTAAAATATGTATCACATTTGTCACAATGCATCTGTTTAAAAAAAACATATTTGCTAAGTTCGAATCAATCAAAATATACTAAGTTCCATATTTGCTAAGATTGAATCAATCAAAATATACTGTTAGGAAAAAGATTATACACATGCAAACATAAGTACACATATACATAGATTATTTTGGGGAGAACATAAGAATCTAAAAATATTTTGTCTTTGGAAGGACTGTGAGAAAGTTTTCATTATACAATGTGTATTGTAAGCTTCTTTTCTGGCATTTTCATGTATTGCTTTAATTAGAAATAGTAAAGTACATTCAACGAAGTAAAGTTAACCTACTTCTCCTAATTCCTGCTAAGTGAAAGATTTCATCCTTATTACTTCTGTGAAAAACAGAGACATAAGTGGCTTGGAAGTTACTAAATTTGGCTGTGGTATGTTCATGATTTAGTTAATGTGAGAATTTGTCCTAACATCTCTACTTACATACAGCGTTTGATCTTTTCAACCATAAACTTTCAAAGATGATTTAGTAATGCACATATACTTTTACTCAGTTCTTTAATAGGAGGAATTTTCTTAAATTCATCCTCTCCCCCCCTCTTTGTTCCACTTTCAAAAAAATTCCCAGGCCGGGCACGGTGGCTGGTGCTTGTAAGCTTCAGCCTAAGAAGCGGCAGGGGCTAGGGATCGCGGTTCGAGTCCCGCCTGGGGCCTGTATAGTGAGACCTAGTTCCAAAAAAATAGCTGGGTATGGTGGTGCATGCCTGTAATCCCAGCTACCTGGGAAGCTGAGGCTGGGGATTGCTTGAGTCTGTGGTACCCTGGGCAACGAGAGCCTGCGGTTCCATGGGCAAAAATAGCAAGACCCAGTTTCAAAAAAAAAAAAAAAAAAAAATTCCCTCTATTTTGATGATTTATAAATAAATATTAAGGACCAATTTGCCCCCTTTTTTCATTCTCTAAATAATTCTCAGACTTATTTTCTCCCTACTTAAAGGCTTTTAATACCACAGATAAAACCACTATTAAAATATGGGGCTATCTTTGACTCACTAACATACCATCCTCTAATCCAATTGTTGGCCAAAGTCAGTGGTTTTTCTCTCTCCATTCCTACAGGCAGCACTTTCAGGCCTGTTAAAATGCACATCTTAATACTGCTTTTGCTGAGACAACATTTTGGAATGTTGTGTCATCTTTGTCGTTTGTCTCCATGCATGTTTTAATTTCTCTGATTTCCTCATTTACCCAGTGGTCTTTCAATGGCCTGTTATTCAGTCTCCATGTAGTGTATACTTGCCTTATTTTCTTTTCATTGTTGATTTCTAGTTTGATGCCTTTATGATTGGAGAAAAAAGTTGGTATTATTTTAATCTTTGTCTATCTATTCAAGTTTGCCTTCTGGCCTAATATATGGTAGATTTTAGAGAATGATTTATGTGCATTTGAAAAGAAAGCATATTCTTTTCTGTGGCGTGCAGTGTCCTTTAAATATTAAATCTGTTTAGTCTAGGTCTTCCTTTAAAACCTTTGTGTCCTTGTGTAGTTTGTTTTGTTGATCTGTCTTTTGGTGAGACTGGAGTGTTAAAATCACCTACCACATATGTATTTTCATCATTGTTTACTTTCAGTTCTGCTAGTAGTTGTTTTATGAATTTTGGTGTATGTATATTAATAATTGTAATGTCTTTCTGGTGAATTAACCCCTTTATCATTATGTACTGACCTTCCTTGTCCTTTTTCTAAATTTGAAGCCTGTTTTTCTGTTCTAAGAATGACTACCCCTGCCATCTTTTGGGGGCCATTGCTCGAAGGATTGTTTTCCAGCCCTTTACTTTTAGTTTGTGCTTATCTTTGGGGTTCAGATTTGTTTCCTGGAAGCAGCAGAATGTTTGGTTCTAATTTTGAATCCAGTCTTCTATCTACTTTGTGTCTTACAATTTATGAGTTTAGACTACTAACATTAAGAGTGAGTTTTATTAAGAGTGAGTTTAGATACTTGGGATTTTGGTGGTTATTCTGGAGTTCTATTTATTTCTTGTTTTGTTTTTTTCTGTTTATTCTTCTATTGGCTTTGGTCTTAAGGCTTCTAGTAGTATTTCTTGGAGTGGGGCTTTAGTGGTGGTGAATTGCTGAAGATTTTGCTTATCTGTAAAGGTTCTTATTTTTCTATCATGAAGGAGATCTTTGCAGGGTAAAGTATTCTTGGTTGATGTTTATTTCCTTGGAGTTTTTCAAATATGTGGCTCTAATTTCTTTTTGCCTGAAGTGTCTCTTCAGGGAAGTCTGAGGTTTGTATGATAGGTTTTCCTTTGTACGTTATCTGTTTCCTTTCTCTAGTCACTTTATTTTTTCCTTATCTTAGACTCTCAAAAGTTTTACATGCTGTGTTTTTTCTCTCATTAGTTTGGCATTCTTCTGGCTTCCTATAGATCTATTTTCATTTCTCTTCCATTATTTCTTTAAATAGAATTTCAGTCCCCTTGACTCTTCTTCTGGGGTCCCATTACTCTTATATTTCCTTTAATTAAAGAATCTGAAAGATCTCTGAATTTCCTTTCAGTATTCATTCTTTGTATATACTTTTGTAATAATGAGTCATATCAAAAAAAACAGTCAACAAGTGTTCACGTAACTGTTGAGAAAAAGGAACACTTTTATACTGCTGGTGGGGATGCAAACTGGTTCAGCCACTCTGGAAAGCTGTGTGAAGAAACTAAAAATGGAACTACCATTCAATCCAGCAACCCCACTTCTGGGAATCTACCCAAAAGTTACCAAAACACGAATTCAATAAGATACTTGTACTCAGATGTTTATGGCAGCACTATTTACAATAGCCAGGATAAGGAAACAACTCTAATGTCCAAAAACTGATGAATGGTTGAAAAAGATGTGGTATATTTACAACAATGGAATATTATTCTGCAATCAAAATCGACAAATATGAAGCATTTGTGATAATATGGATGGACCCAGAGGGAATCATATTAGCAGAAAGAAAAAGAAACCATATGGTCTCACCAATAAATGGGATAAAGAAATAGTAAACAAAAGGACAAGAAAAAGTCAAAATAAGCTGACAATAGAACTGAAAATAAGCAGCTAGGCAAAGGGAGGGAGAGCTCTGGGAAATGCAATGATGTAATTATATGTGTATATACACACACACATAAGCATAGGTATGTAAACAGCAAAAAAATTTTAAATGTATATTATCACAAAAACTTCCCACTTGGAATCTAGAATTTTAGATTTCAAATCCCCAAAACACCTTTTGGACAGATCTTAGTAAAAAACACTGCTTCCTTTTACCTTAAAATTTCCTCAAAATTCTCCTGTAGTTCCCTATTTCTAAATACCACTAAATATCTTTCAAGATTTTTCTCTAGAAAATCTCACAACTTTTAAGACCTTTACTCAATATCCTTTTCAAGACCCAAGTCATTCCTCAAGATCTTTCTCAATCCTCTTGTTTCCATGAAGCTAACTAGCCTATAAATTAGTGAATTATTTAAATTCTGAACACTATACTAAGCATTTAGTCTTATATTAAATTTAAGTCATAATCATGTACTTCATCTGACCAGGTTTTATGTGATTTGACATCACATTGATTTGTTTTTCCAATAAGTCCTTAGAGTACTGAAGCCATAGAGGTAGCTAATATTCATTGGTTAATAAATAACAAGGTAATTGTCTCCAACACTCTAGAAATAAAGTACTGTATTATTTCATATCAACTTATGATATAAATCACTTACTAGCTATGTAATCTTAAAGTCCAGGTGTCTGTATGTTCCCTCTTGAAAATGTAGTCATGCAGATACACACTGCATTGTTTAAATAAAAATTTCTTATTTTCCATTTTGTTTCACCCTTATACATTTTTTATTTCATTATTAAAATGCTTCATCATTAGATTCCATTATACATTTTGCTTAAAAGTTCAACCTTTTTATTTTTACAAAAAGTCATATTCAGGGTGATAAAAATAAGCATCTCTCCTCCCCAAGGCCCTTCTGAAATAAATACTAACCACACATAGGCAATCCTATAATTATTAGAAGTGCAGCAGTTGCCTCTGAAAGCAAAGACAGATGTGAAACAAACAGCACCATCAGAATTAGAGATCACTGATGTCAGGTAAGTGCTTTAACTTGGAATGGGATGGGTGGAGCTGGTCTAGGTGAGGCTATTAGGAGACTCCATATATCCCCAAGTGATTTTACCCTGGACTCCTATTAGACCCTCCCAGCTCAGCTTCTACCATCCTTATCAAAGTTTAAAGCACTTACTTGATATTAGAACCTGACACTCCAGCACTTTGCTGCACTACATCTGTCTTACTTCCAGTTAGTCAAGTAGGTACAGTTGCAGAACCTGTAGCTCAGTGTTGTATCACAGTAGATGCCAGCTGCCAAAACTAAAAACATTTATGCTTAATTTTGTTAGGAACTTATTAACAAATTTCAATTGTTTATTGAAATTGTTAACATACTTTAAAAAATTGTCAACATTAATAGTTTCATTTTAGTTACTTACCATTTGGGTAGGGTGTTTCACATAAAGTAAGAAATTCAACAATAGGATGATCCATCTCAAGTACTGTAATTGCTTTTCCGTGCATGATGGTTAAACTTGGTCTTCTGCAAGCTTTGTCATAAGACAGTCCACCAGAAAATATTATGAATGGTTCACTACATAGAGAAAAAAAAATAGATACTGAAGTCTTTTAAGCTGGAACAATACCTAGGACTAAGTGAAAAAAAGAACGAGCTTGATGGGATTTTATGCAATACAATCTGCCACAGAGCAAATGTCCTTCCCTGCCCAAAAAATTTAGGCCAACAATTTACTATTCTATCACTGCTTAGTCTCACCGTTACGACTCACCGTTACGTTAGTAATGAATTGCTTTAAAGGTTTTCAGAGGGGTAGAGTAAAGTCAGTAAAGATGGTGAATCAAACGATATCTTCACATATTTTATTTGGATTCTAAGTTTTAAATCCCTTTTATTAGAATATTAGGTTAGTTTATCAAATAAATCAGGAGCATATGAAACCCAGATCTGAGAGAGAAACAGGCAAATTTTAATATGAAATGAAATGTGGTAAGTCAAATAATAGAAGGCTACATGAAAATTCAATAAAGCCATCTTTGTTGAAAAGGGGGTATGAGAGAAAACTATGTAAGGGTAAAACAGTCTACTTAAAGTTAATGTGACCTTTTCAATTTTATCTAAGGTAAGCTAGTTCTATTTACCTTTGTAAAATGAAACAGATTTTTAGTCTGTTACTTGAAAGACACACTTAGATAAGAGTAGGGTTTAAATGACTAGAAAATATTGATCATAATTTAAAAATTATAACTCCCAATTTTTTCATTATCATTTAATATCTATACGTCTAGTATGCCTGCGAAAATATGTGTTGATATGAATGAAGTATTTTCAATGAAGAAATACCAAGATGAAAATATCTCCAAAGAGTTTTTTGAAGGAACTACTTTTTTTTACTGTAACAAATTCATAAAGGACATGCTTCTCAAAATAATTCAGTTCTGTCCATCTGCTAAACTGAAAAATTCATCTGTTCCTAGAAATCTCCTTTACAATGCTCTCCTTTTCCATTTTTCTTATACATATTACCAAAAAGTACCAATGGGATATTTGCTGATTTTATGCCACTTATAAAAAAATAAAACTTTTGAGAAAGTTCCCATTAAAAACCCACATATAAAATACCTATACTAAATTTGTTTGTAATTATGTGTTAATATTTTTAAATATTTGAGTTGTAAGTTATATAAGCAGAAATGTTCTAAATTTTCCCCTTGAGGCACCTATCAGTTGATTTGAGTCTTGCCCCTGTAAATTTCACATAGTAAATTATGAACTTGTTAGCTGTGATTTTTCAAGGCAGCAGCAACCTATTTCTATATAATGCATACTTATATGAATAGTTCTTGAAATTTAAAAATACAGTTTTTCAGACAACAAGAATTGCTGACGAGGATGTGGAGAAAAAGGAACACTACTACACTGCTGTTGGGAATGCAAACTAGTCCAATCACTATGGAAAGCTGTGTGGAGGACCCTCAAGTTAATGAAAATGGAACTGCCATTTGACCCAGCAATTGCTCTCTTGGGAATCTACCAAAGGAGACCTCAATGTGGATACAAAGGGACACCTGTGCCCGGATGTTTACTGCAGCACAATTTATAACTGCAAGGTCATGGAAGCAACCTAAATGCCCCAAAACAGATGACTGGATGAAAAAAATGTGGTACATATACACAATGGAATATTACTCATCAATTAAAAATGACAAATTCGA
>PVHY01000208.1:105325-122651 GCA_004024945.1 Uropsilus gracilis
GGGTAAACCCCTGGGATTACAATGTTGTGAAATTTATATATAAATTTTAATAAATAAATAAATAAAAATACAGTTCTTTATGAGATATTATAGATTCATCTAACATTTGCAAAAATGTCATGATTTGGAGAATATAATATCCTCTCATCAGCTCTCCATTTAACCATCTACTCCAAATATTAAG
Source organism: Uropsilus gracilis (assembly GCA_004024945.1). Taxonomy (NCBI): domain Eukaryota; kingdom Metazoa; phylum Chordata; class Mammalia; order Eulipotyphla; family Talpidae; genus Uropsilus; species Uropsilus gracilis. The sequence continues at coordinate 105,510 of PVHY01000208.1, forward strand.
ACTATCAGTATCTTTTTCCATGTAAAAGTGTTTAGTGAGCTTATTCTCATCTCCTGTTACTAATGCAAACATAGGATATTTACTTTTTTATTAATCACATTGAAAAATATGTCCTTTTTAGTGCCCCCAAAAAACCCTTTTTTCATTATGACTGTACTAGAAAAACCTTGAGTCTGAAGTTATATGGCATATAGTAGTATCTTAACATTTTTTCATTGAATTAAAATGAATATTGACCATCTCATAGAAATTCAATTTTTTAAAAGCTTCTGAGAAACCAAATATATGTAATAAAGTACAAAGCTGATCATGTACTTTATCAAGGAAAGTCCTTTTAGGCCTTCACATGAATGTACTTTACCCTCTTCTTACCCCCCCCTACAATTTGGCTTTTAAATTTCTTAGTTTAGAGCAAATGTTTGTAAGAATGAATGCTAGTAAAAAGTATAATGGAAATGAAAATGATAAATAGCCCTGCTAGACCAACACTGAAGAGAACAGAAAAACTTAAAATAATACAAATGAAAAGGAAAAAAACACCCACAGGTTGCTAGGAATAGTTAATATAGTACCCTACATCTCAATAGCCCTTGAAGTACAATGCTGATTTTAAAATATTGAAACTATAGACTAGAGCAAAGTTTACATTATAAACAGTATTTCAAGAAAAAACAGTAAATGTGAAATATTTCTACCTATGGTTCCTTTTTTATAATAGTATAAAACTATCATAATTTTTACTTGTTAATATACATGGTAACATTAGACTGGACTAAGGAAAATACTGATGTAGCACATATATATACATTACCATATACACACATATACTAACTGGTTAAAAATTACCATTATCTTATAATATTATAACTTAATAAAAGGTATAAGCAAATATTAAATATACCTAAAGATGCCAGGAAAACATTCTAGTGTGAACCTATTATTTATATAAAGTCAGAATATTCAAACGAGACTAAAATAAAATTATGGCTTAGGCAAGAATTTCAATCATAATTCAGGATGAGAATACTGCCACTAAAATTACAACACTGTTAATATACAGGACATGACTACTATATAAGAAAAACTTTATTAAAAAGTTTTCTTTTAATTATCTGTATCTTAAAATTTAGTACTATTTCATTATAATATGACTTTCTAACCAACTCTGATTTTTCCAACTTCAAAATGTAAGTATCTTAAATACAGAGATTTGGTCACGTATTTAATTCATGAGCATGCCAGTTAGTGATATGTTTACGGTGAATGATTGCTATTTAAAATATGCACAGCCAAATGTCCAACATTGTTAAATTCATATGTACAACAGTCATTGAATATTTGCAGAAACTAAAAACCAGATATTGCTATTTGTAATATCCACAAGTTAGTATAGGTATGCTCATTAAAATAAGAATCTATTATTAATGTAGAAGATTCTGCCAGTCAATATCTCATGAAAAAACTTCAAATAATAAACACTAAAGTTTGTTTTTAATATATTTTCCTGTACCCAACAAAGTAAAAAATATATACCTGTTTCTACAGGTTTTGTATTCTACTTTGAGAATTGGTTTACAGGGTTCAGACTTCTTTCCTTCTCTTTGAATTTTTCCTAGAAAAAAGAAAAACACTTATTAAATCTGATTTAATAACTTTATTCATCAATGAGAATTAAAACAAATTGGTTAAAGATGGAGTATATCTGTCTTAACAGAATAAACATGCTATGTGTTGAATTGCAATCAAAGTATTTGTAAATTTATACAAATCTGTATTGCTTCTACATGTACATTACTACATGTAATGTTATTTTGGAAACAAGTCACAATAAACAACTTTAAAATTAGACATACCATATATCTGCATAATGATATTACTAAAAAGGTCTATAACAAGGCTCAAAATTTCATCTCTAATGCAAACAAACCCCTTTCATATCAGACTTTCCATTTAAAGTATATGACACACAACCAAAGTATATGACACACAACCAAATCATAGAAATTTTATCACATTCACTAAAGGGGAAGTTCACCAGGTAAAACATGATACATTTCAAGATTTTGAAAAATGATGCACATTAACACCAAAACAAAAATAGGTTGTTGAAGAGCTCTGTGTAGACTTCATAAGATTCTGAATAATGGATTAAAAAGATAAGGAAATAAAAAGTAGCATTCCATATACTTGTTTTGACTTTTATGTTTATTTTAGTAAGTGCCTTATTGCGACAGTTCAAACACACAGGCACCTATTACCTGGAGATATTTACAGGTGTGTTTTTGTTTTTCCCAAAGATAGTTACAGAATGATGGTAGATGTGGTATTGGTAGAATATGTTTGAAGAGAAGTGATCCTAAATTTCTAAATCATATACAATATTGTAAACAAGTGTTACTTTAAAAAAGTCTTGAAAATAGCAAAAGAAAAATGACTCGCACAACATAGAACCCGAATAATAGTAGCAGCTGACTTTTATACTGCAAACAATGGCGCCAAATGGCAGTAGAGTAACAAGGTAATGGAATAAGTAAGCTAAAGAATCTTTATTGCTTTCTTTCAAATATCAGGTGAAATAAATACAAATGGAGGTAACAAAAATAGAGCTCTCAGAAAAAAATACTAACAAAGTTCTTCAGGCTGAAAGACAATAATATGAATCTACGCCCAAAACAAAGCGTCAGTAAAGGAAAGAGTATGTAAATAACTATGAAGGACATAATTGCATAGTCCTCCATTTTCTCTTAACTGATTTAAAATTATATAATAGGTGTATGATTTGTAGTGTCGGATATATCATACTTGACAATCACAATCAGAAACAGTTGTTTGGGAACAAGACACTGTCACCAAATGGTAACTTGAATCCACAGGTACAAATGAAGAGAGAAACTACAGAAAAATGTCATTGTAATAAATTCCATAAATACATAGTTCATCTGTCAGCTTTTTTATAGTAAAAATGTTGAACTTCTAACACTTAGATGTAACAAGTCTAACAACAGTAGAGGGAAAGGAATATAATTGTCTAGGTGTAACATTTTTATATCACACTTCCCATTGGTATAAATTTTAAATAAGTTCTGATAAATTAATGTGTACATGATAAATCCCAGAGTATCCATTAAGAAAATAACAAAAAATACTGAAAATTCATTAAAGGAAATAAAATTTACCCTTGAAAATATTCACTTAATCCTCCTCTCCCCCCAAAGCAGTAAAGGGGAATGTGGGGGGGAAAAAAAAGACATCAGATGTATAGAAACAAACATTAAAATCCAACAATACCAATGATAACATTAAATGTTAGTGGATTAAATAAAGGCAAAAACAGTCTGGTTAGATTAAAAACTCTATCAAACTGATCTATAGGAGACAAACTTCAGATTTAAAGATACAAAAGGCTGAAAGTATACCTCTCATAAATGTCAAACATAAGTTGAAGAGACAATGCTAATGTCTCACTAAATGGCAAAGAAGAAATCAAAAATACTTTGATAATAATGATGTAAAGATAGAGGAAACATACTATTATCTCTTTTGAGATAACAGAAATTTAGAGATAGATGCCATTATTTTAAATCAAATAACCTAACCACCTAATCTGAAACAGAACAAAACAAGAGCAAGTTGAACCTGAAGCAAGCAGAAAGGTGGATATAAGATTGAAATTAATGAAATAGGAAAAGAGAAAAGCACAGAAAATTAAATAAAAAATCACTTCTCTAAAAGATCTAGAAAATTGACAACTCTTTAGTTAGACCAAGAAAAAAAGAGAAAAAAAATTTATGTGTATATACTCAATGAAATACTACTTGACTATTATAAAAGATTTAGTCATGCTTTTTGCAATAATATGATGGAAGACAGGCTATGTGAAATAACTCAGAAAGTGAAAGATAATTACCAAATGGTCTTATCTGTAGAAAGAAGATAACCACCAAAACGGAAATAACCCTTATATTCTCACAAAGGTGGTAGTTATTACAGGATAAAGGAGAGTGAGGAAAGGATAAAGGGGTCGTTGTGATAATGTCACTAGAAGTTGGTGATGGGTAGGTATGATGCTCATTTGAGGTATGATGCTCTACTCTGAAAATTATACAGTTTCATAAATGAGTGATAATAAAACAACTATATATATCTAAATAAACAGTGAGTGCTAAAGCTAGGCTAATATAGAATCATTTGCAGATGGAACATGTACCTCTTTTATAAGACAAACCAACACAAGGTGAAATAATTCTGTCTTGTGTTTTATGACTCACTTTTTATAAAAAGGGTTACCTTCTGAATGTTCATTATAAAATGCCTAGAAATAAAATTAAAATAGTGTATTTGATTAACCATTAAGTTTTGACCTTGTTATTCTTACAAAACACCAAAGGTGTGAGGTAAACATGGAACACAGATTATCACTAATACTCTCATAAATATGGACATCTGAATTGTACTGCCTAGTTAAGTAGATAGAGCCAGCATAAGCCCTGAATGCCTCCTTTCAATAAGGAAGCTATGATAAATATAATCTATGATTAAAAACTACCATCCTCATAGTTTAGCAGCATCATATGGCAGAAATGGTAATGAATGGGAAAAATCTAAACAACAGATTAAAAACTACCATCTTCATAGTTTAGCAGCATCATATGGCAGAAATTGTAATGAATGGGAAAAATCTAAACAATAGGCTATAAGAGAGCAAAGGCATTAAGTCTGAAAGTCAGATCTAAGAGCACCATTTTCTCACTAACACCTTACCCCTAAAACTGGCCAAGTTTCTTATATTGCGCCCTCTGCTTCCAATATATCAATTATCCATCATCCAATTTGTGGTTGAGAAACTAAATGTAGCTTACAAAGTGGGAAAATGGACAGGAAGAAGGAAAAGTAACAGAAGTGTGGAGTACTATATAGGGATCTAAAGGAGGTAGACAAAGGCACTTAGAGTCAGAAGCCATGTTCAATTACCTCTTTCTACCAATCACACTAATACCATCTTTCTTCTTATGTCAAGGCACTGTATTTTCTGGATTTATTTCTTTTGAAAGCACACGTCTTACCATGTGGAATTGTGGTCTGGAAAGGACGACTTGGGCTTTTCAGGTTCCATAAAGTCAAGCTGCCATCTGAATGGCTGCACATGAACTGTTTGCCCTCATGATGCCAATCAATTGAATGAATAGCCTAATGAAATAACAATTAAAAACAAGTAGAAGGGGGGAAAAGTTGATATGTTATATCATTTTATATTCCAAAGGAGAAAATTCTAATATAAGTATTACAGCAATAAAACTTGATGTAATTTTTCTTACTCATATTATCTTTGGTTCCAATCCTCTATAGGCTTATAAAGGCTACAAAAATTTACTTCCTAAGATAAAAATAGCTAAGTTCCTAATATCATTAAATCCCATTGCTTTTTCTTGTAAATCCTTTTCCTTCCTGTATCCTATAGTATGTCTTGAAAATTTATTTACATATCAGCAAAAGTAAGGTTATAAGAAGATAATTTCTTATCAGGTAGAGGCCTAGTTGCATTTAAGTATACAATTTAAAATGCAATGCAATTTAAAATGTTTAAGAGCCCCCACCCAAAGGCTTACTACTTGAGATACCCCACAGAAACACTTTATGTACATTATTCTATTTAATTCCATGAAAGAAGCATTATTCTTTCCAATTTAGACATGGTAAAATAGGTCTAGAGAGCCTGAGATGCTTGCTTAGGTCACAATTCACAGGCAAGGTCTACTTAATTACAAAAACCTGAATTTTCAATCTGTGTGCCAGATTGCTTTTAAAAATGTATCTTTTCAGATTCACTTTGAGTTGTGAATTAGATAAAAATAATCTATTTTCCTACGTTTTTATTGCCAGTGGCAGCACAGTTGCATAAAGTAGATACACAAAGTATCTTTGGAATGAATTAGTACTTGTCATCTATCTTCACACCCTTGGAATTCTTTCTAATTTAAAAAATATATATGGAACTAAAGTAGTGCAAAGTACAACTCAAAGGAAATTAAACAGATGACTGATAAAAATGACTTAATAATTATGACTCAACATTTTAGCTAACTGTATTTAACTATACATAACTATAAATGTGGCATATGCTATATACATCATATACAGTCATATATATAACTTTTAACATTTCATTTTAACATACAAAATGTTATATGCCTCCTAAATGTTAAATATTATGACTATATAATATTATATATGAAACATGTACAACTAGTTCCTGATTTTTTGGAACTTCCTAATAGTGTTATTAGAATTACAGTTGATGAGTATGGTAATCACTAGATATATCATAAAGGAAATAAGACTGGATTAAGTGGAAAAGATAACATGAAATCCTGGATTTGTGTTTGTTCTTGCCTTGGTCCTCATTAACAAAGAAATTTTTTTTTCTCCCAGGATCCAAAAGAGGAGTGTAGAGGGGAAAACGCTCTTCTTTGTCCTTTCCTGTTTATTTCTTCTCATTTCTGTAGATTGTTCAAGGGAAATGTCACCTCTTACCTCCTCTATATGATAACTTGGATGACATTCTGTTAAAGTTCTCACTGACTGCTTTGCTACAAATTGTGTATGCAAAGAAAATATTCCCAGCCCTAACTAATCTTCCTTTCTCACTGAATTCTACCTATTAGAGAAGACAAATAAAAATAGCTACAACACAAAACCAAAGTAGTACTATAAAAGAAGTAAGCCTTTGTCCAGAACATGCAAACAGAATAAAAAACCAATGTATTAGAGAAGAGTGTATCAAATAGCACATTACTGAAGAGTTGGCCTATAAACTGACTTAATATATAATTACTTCATTTCTATTTATTTGATTATATATTATTCTTAATAAAAGCATTAAAGACTTAAAAGGTTTACTGAGAAACCAAAAATAACCCAACCAAATCAAGAAAAATTTAAAAAGAGAACAAAATATGAAAAATCAAATTCTACCTAGTTTATTTGATTCAGTGCTTTGTGTTGGGTTTCTTGAGACAAAAAGTTGGGCAAAAACTTGCAAAAAGAAAAAACAAGAGTTACTCAAGGATAACTCAAAGGTTATCCTCACATCAAACTTTGAGGGATTTTTCAGTTTGAGATGAAAGCATATTGATGTAATAAACAAAAAAAAATTCATACCTATGTGGGATTGGAATTCATAGTTATTTCTGAAAATAATCTACAAAACAAAATTCCCAATTCATCGGTGGCCCTTTATCAGCGGGCTAGATAATACAAATAGCTTTATAGTGGTTAGAGAACTTAAAGGATTTTGACTGGGAGAAGAGTAAAGGAGGAGGTTAAAAATAATAAAGATTTAGCAAGAACAAAAGCTTGAAGGTAGGAAATAAGTAGTGTTTAAAAGATTGTGAGTAATACATCTGAAGTGTGTATAGGAGGGTGTAGAAAATTAGCTAAAAAGAAAAGAGTACCAGGGTCTTACATTTCTCTTATATCTCATGTCAAAGGATAAAGACTTTGTATAATTGGAAGCCATTCAAAAGTCACTGAGTAGAGGAATGATCTATATGTTAAAATGCTAGTCTTGTTAGTTTATTTTAAAAAGGTTAGATAAAAGAGGAAATGTGATTTGTTTTAAGATTATTTTATAGTATTCCAAGCAAAAGACAACAGCCTAAACTAGATCCTTAAATGTGAGAATGAAAAAAGAGGAAATAAATGAGACTATAGATAGAACCAAGGCTATAAATGTGATTACATATGATATATAAGGAAAAAGAAAGGGTCAAATGTGATTCTAAGAGTTCTAAATTAAAATAACTAGTTATAAGTTTAAAATTAAAAATGAGTGTTGAAGGAAATTCAGATCATATCCTTAAATAAATGTTCAGTCCCAAAGAGACCTTTTCCTGGATTCACTTAACATAGATATTTGGATTGAGAGCCTGGGAGAAAGGTAAGGATTTTAAATACATGGATTTTCCAATTATTAGCATTAAAGTATAATTGAAATGATGGAAAAGGATAAAAACACCTATGTACACTGGAAGAGAAGAAGGTGAAGACAGAATTCTGTAGAATATAATTTAAAGAGCTAAGAATCATTCAAGGAGAAAAGAGTGGTGAAAAATGAAATAGAAAGACACAGACAAGAGAAGAAATCATTTTAAGGAGAGGTTGATGTAAAGCCACTAGTTAAACAGGGACCTTAAAAGACTAAGAGGGGTCACTGTATAACAAAGAGATCATCATCAGAAACTTATGAGGAACCATTTCAGATAAATGTTGCAGATGATTTCTAAATAAATATGAGAGGCAAAGCACTAAGTTTGAAAAGTTTGAAGAGTTTGGAAACAAAAAGAAGTGTGTAACTTAAAACTATAGGAGATATAATTACACATTGAATAGGTGAGTTATACTACATATACACACATAGAAATCTCACCCCAGATGCCTCCCTCACATTAGCTGAACACTAACTTCATATTTGTGTGTGTATACATTGAGAGAGAATTTAAACCAGTATTTGTAATGATTTGTAGTTATAAAATAGATTTGGAGTATTATTCTACTAACTTCAACTTTGTTAATCCTTGAACAGTCCATTGCAAAATTACTTTTACTCTCTTTTAAAGCTAGAGAACTTCCTAGCACACTTTTTAAGCTCATGGGTAAAGTAGCCGATTCATTATCTTCGTTGGGTGGGGGTGGGTTCTTTTTAACAGGTCTACTCTAGGTCTTACTGGCTAAATAACTAGGAGGTATCTAGATTACAATTGAATTGCTAGTCTGGAGAGAGGGAGCAATCTCCATGCTCAGCTTCATATTTTGTATATTTAACAAAAGGGCAGTCCTAGCTTAGCACACAATTTCTCTTTTTCTTATAATTCAAGATGCTTCAGAACTTGATTATAAAGAACATAATTACGACATCACTTGCCAGAGTTTTTTTCACCACTCATGAACAAATACAGCTGCTATGTAATTTCTGAACTCTGTCACTATGACAACTATCTTGCAAATACAGTAAAAATTTCAGTAAGTCAAAACCACTAACAAGTAAATTGAGGGAAGAGTAGGTTATGAAATACCCAAAGATTTTTAACTTTAAACACCAACATGTTAAAATTTAACTGCTATGAAGCATACAGAGGAAGTGTTCTAAAAGTCTTTTTATTTCTTCTATTTATCAATGTCACCTTAGCCTCACTTGAACACTCTACTCATATCAGAAGATATCAAATTTCTGGTCTTTATCGCTCCTTTACCTATCCCCAATTCAATCATTTAAAAATTTTGGTTAAGAGCACACAGATGATAACCTTTATTTCCACAACTGTAAGAGGTTCTTTGTATTTTGCACTTTTTTTGCTCCCTTCCCCACTACTTTTAGACTAGCCTGTTCTGATGGGTGTAAAACAGAAAGTAATGACCTGGAAGGAATCTCTGAACTTAGTCACTTCCTCAATTATTACCCAAGTCTCAAGTATATACAAGAAAATTTACTTTCAGATCTTACTCTTATTACTATTACTTAAAAAAATCTCTCATTCTCAGAAGGCAAGTATTAGAAGATCTGTCAAACTGATTTAAAACTTTCCTACCAAGAAAAAAGAATTTTCTATGGGAGGTATGAATGGTGTCTGTAGACACCTTAAGGACAGAAGGCTAATGGAAGAAAAAGTTCAGATGAAGTTAGACACAGGAGTATAGTCAACAGGTACCAAAGTTTCTAAAAGATGCTGAAAAGGGCCCCAAAGTAGGCAATCAGACAAAATTTCCACTCAGATCAATAATTCAGAGTGCAAAATACCAACAGGCAAAGTGAAGCAGTTTACCAGTGATAATACAAAGTTTAAAGGTGAAAAACAGGCACAGAGTCACGATATTCTTATATATTTCAGTAGAAATCACTTACCTCATCGTAATAAACTCTCAGTTCTGCTCTTTTAGATTTCAAGTCCCAGAATACTACAGTACCATTTTCATAACCTATTAGCAGCTGGAAAATATTAGAACAATCATTTTAAATGCTAACATTTTAACTTGCTCCATAATACCAACATTCCGAACCTGAATACAGGGCTCCTACTTCAGAAACTTGATTAATGTGCTCGATTTTAATACAGTGCTTTCTAATGAAATTTACTTAACTCCAAAGAAAAATCAAGGGAACATACATACATACATATCTGCATATATGCATGTATGTGTGCATGTATATTTATGTGTGAATGACACAACATAAAAATGTTAAAAACTGGAAGGAAAAAGGTGGAGTAGAAATTGGAATAGAAATAAAGATGAAGTGGGGTAAATTTAATAGAAAATGTATATATATCCTTCAGATTTTATCACTGGTCCAAAATAGCAAAAAGTATATAATAGACCAATATACTAACAATAGAGATATTTTAATAATTGCAGAAAAATCAGTGGTAAATAGAGAAAATATGATGGTTACACATATATAGCATCCTGAGACCTAGTCACTTCAATATTTTATAGAATTAAAAAAAAAACTAGATCAGTAGTTTTTAGATTAGTAGTTTTAAAAGAAATAAAAATTTCACATGTCAGGTCATAAAAATGTGTAAATGTAAAGTGATAACATATACTTAGATACTTTGTTATAAACCCCACACAATAAATTTTAAAACATTATTTGATAGAAAATGACTTATTACTAAGAAAAACAAATGGCATAACGATAAACTAGAAAAATCAAAATTAAATACACTAAGAAAAAATTTTAAACATTTATATGTAGTTATATATGCTGTATTAAGGTGTGTTCTAACTTCAACTCTTCATATACCATAGAAAGTGATAAAAAATAAAATCAATAAAGTGTATGAGAAAAATTCTTATGGATTTTTCTATGCAAACGATATCTGCAACTCTAAGAAGTTTGGAAAATTGGAGATATATATATATATATAGGTTTAAGGCCAATTATATATATATATATATATATGTGTATATATATATAAATCTTTAAACTTGTGCTTCAGTGTATAATGAAATGTCCTTGCATTTTTCAAAGTAAACATCTGAAAGATAGTTATTTTGTTTATAAAATATTACTACTAGCAATCTTTTAGTAAATCACAGATATAAAATACTGAAGTTCAAAATGTCACAAGTTATTGAGACAATGCTAAGATTATAATATGGGAAATAGGAAATTCTGTAATACTACAGACAGATTTAATAGACCAAACAAAGAGTAGTATTTTATAGTTAGAACAGCAATCTGCTATGATGGTAGACATACTTTAAATGTTAGTATATAGAAAATTTCAATGTAAAAGGACAGGACAAGATATAGTATATAAACCCTAAACAGAGAACGGTATAGTTATGCTAATATCAAGCTACATATCTTAATTTAGGTTGCAATTATAAAAATATCATCGACTGAGAGTGACTGAACAACAAACATTTATTTCTCATAATTCTGGTGGCTGGAAAGTTCAAATCTTTATGTTTGGTGAGGACCTTGTTTCTCTATGACCACATTCTTGCTCTATTCTCACATTATAGAAAGGACAAGAGTTTTCTGGAATCTTTCTTATGAGGGCGCTAATTCCATTCATGAGAATTCTCTCTTTCCTACTCACCGCCCAAATACCATACTTACCTAATATCACATTGTTAACATTTCAAAATGTAGATTTTGAGAGGACACAAATAAAAGTTCATAACAATAGATTTAAAGGCAAGACTTTTTGCTAAGGGACTATTTAGAAGATGTACTAATCCTAAATTTGTATACCACTAATAGAATTTTATAGATGGTGCTTCCTTTGTATGTTAATTGAAACTTCTGCACACATATGTCAAGCCTGTTATATAATTGGGTGTGTCTGCATAGCCATTGGACCTACTAAGAGGTAGATTTATGTTAAAACTCCATTTATTTCTTGGATACATAGTGCTATTCATCACAGCTCTAACCAGAGGACTACAATTGGTTTTTGGATCCTCTGGTATCAATGTTTGCGCTGACCTTCTAGCTAATAGTATGGAACAAGTGAAGTTACTCCTGTATAATCACAGATGGATGCTTCTATATTAGTATGTGTACTTATGGGGGAAGGCATTCCAAGATCTTTCTTAGAGCACAACTGTTCTTTTCAATCAAGTGGCTCTAGATCTAATTTTTAGAAAAAATGTGAGGTACTATGATTTTCTATTTTTGTGGTCAGTATCAAGAGATAAACATTCTTGATTTTAAATTAAATAACATCCTAGTCAACCATTCACTTAGGTTTGCTCCTAGGAATATATTAGTTACTACCACTCCAGCCTTGCTGCTTATTATAATTATTATGTTCATAATGCCAGATGGTTAAATATTACTATCTGGCTACTACTTATCCATTATATTTAATCCCCATAGATATGGAGTTTCTCTGCCATCATCTCATGAAGTGCTGGTGTGGATGTGGAGAAAAAAAGAACAGTTTACACTGCTTGTGGGAATGCAAACTGGTCCAGTCACTATGGAAAGCTATGTCGAGGACCCTCAAACTACTGAAAATAGAAATACCATCTGATCCAGCAATCCCACTTCTGGGAATCTCACCAAAGGATACAAAAACACTAATTCAAAAGGACACCTGCACTTGGATGTTTACTGCAGCACTATTTACAATAGCCAGGATATGGAAACAATCCAAATGCTCCAAAAATAGATGAATGGATCAGAAATTTGTGGTATATGTACACAATGGAATGTTATTCAGCAATCAAAAAAGACAAATTTGATCCATTTGTGATAACATGAATGAACCTAGAAGGAATCATGCTAGCAGAAATGAGCCAGAAAGAAAAAGAAAAATACTGGATGATCTCAACTGTATGCAGCATGTAGGGAAAACAAACAAAAGGACAAGTAAAACTTAATACTGTCAGCAGAAAGCACAGAGCAAGGGAGGGGGTGGGGTAGAATCAGGGGGAGGGATGAGCACCAGGATTAAGATGATGGTTCATGGGTGACAAGGTAGTGGGAGAATCTTGGGGTGTACAAAAATGTAAAAACTGTGTGTGTGTGTGCAAGCAATTAATAAAATTAAAAAAACAAATGAGGATTTGGTTAAGTTCTGTGTGTATACTGCCTGTTCATATTTGCCTACTGTAAATGTGGCAAATATTGTTTCCCATTCTCTTGTCTGTATCTTATGACTAACTTGTGGTATATTCCTTAAAGTTCTTAGGTTTTATATCTTGCCTAAAGATGTCCATTTCACAGTATTAACCATTTCGTATAGTTTCTTCTGAAATTTTCTGAGTTGTTATTTTAATGTGTTTTCTCCATCTGCAATTTACTTTACTGAACAGTATTAATTTGATGTGTTGTTATTTTTCTCAAAACAGATAGCCAGTTGCCCAATACCATTAATTCAGTAGTTTATCATGCCCTGAAAAATCTTCTTCAAAATAAAAAAAATTCTCCCAATGCCTGAACAATCTCTGGAATATCTGTTTAGATCTGTTGGTCTTCTTGTATTCCTCTGTAGTAATATAATAGAATTATTTTTCAAAAATATTTTGGCTATTCTTAAACATTTCCTTTTTTTATGAATTTTAGAGTCAGCTTATGAAATGAGTAATTCTGCTGACACCTGACTGGAATTACACTGTAGTTATGGGTTAATATGAAGAAATTCATGATTAAGAAATTCATGTTTCTACTACCATCATATAGACTTGCAATTCAGGTTCAGTGTACTTTAGGCCAATTCAATTTGTATCCTTTAAACATAAAGTAACAAATCCATGTTAAATAATTCATTTGTTTTCCATAGTACTTAGCAAAAGTTATATACTTGAGGCATAATATTTATATTGAAAATGACATTTTAGATCTTTTGATATTATCAACTTTGTTTCCTCATTATCTAAGAAATTATTAAATAATCAAGGTAAATAAGATTTCTTTAATTTGAGATTTTCTATATCAGTATCTATTAATAAAACCAAAATTGATTAATATTTAATATTGATCATCTATTACCAAAACTGAAAAATATAAGTCAAATGATTAATGTTGATAATCACATTGATAAGTTTAAGCACAGAATATTTTAAAATAGTAGCTGTTTACATGCATTCCTCAAAATTCTAGAATTAAAGATCAACTTTAGCTCTACTGTAAAGACTTAATTTGGGACCATTATAAATAATTCAGTCATTATTTATTTGCTCATTCATTCACTGAATATATTTTAATTTTAGATAGCACTGAATGCTATGAATTGTGCTAGACCTTAGGTTAGGTATAAAATAGGGAGAAACTGCTCTTTCAAGAATAAGCCCAGAACAACAATAAAGTAATACTCACTTTCCCTTCATCTCTTGGGCTGTCACTTAAATGTACAACTGGTCCTGGATGAGTCTTTGTGGACCTGTTAAATTAATTCAAAACACTAATTAAAACAAATTATTAACACCTTAGCATTAGAAACTGGAACAAGAAATTGTCATATTGAAATGCACTCACAGTATTTCGAAGTCTAGATTCATTTGCGATTTCTACTGGTTTTGTTTAAGACTTTTCTTCCTCCTGTTAACTAAGGTAGGTGTGACTTTTTTTCAAATCATGCTAAAACCATGGGTCCCTATAAAATGGAACTCCTCATTATCATAGATGTTTATTACCAGCCCTGAATCTCTATTTGAAATAAAACTTCTACTTGTCCAGACAAATGAAAACTTTTACAGTTACAAGACTGATGCTGTAAACCTGTTTCAGCCAAACTATGAAGTACAGTACATACCTGGTATAATAATTCCTTTGACATGAAATCTCTGATTTTGCTCTTAAGAAAAATAAAGTAACTCCTTGATTTACAAATAATCTCTAATGATAGCAAGATTATAGAAAAGTAAAGGTAAGAAACTGGGGTACTCAGTTATATCTCATTTAGCTGGTTATCTTTATCTGGGGAAATCAATAACATAATTACAAGAGCATATTGTTAAAAGGACCAATAATCTGGCAATCTGTCTTTAAACTTATTTAAATTTGGAATAGTTTATATTTCCTACTTTAATGTATACCATTGTTGAATACGATTGTCATGATTAAATATGATAAAACCTCATCTGGCCATAGATTTTTATTGCTCAATTTTCTATCTTTTCTTCAAAGACCTAATCATACCACACTAATTCTATTATGATTATATTAACATAGTTATAGTTTTTCCTTGAAAACACATGAAGCCCATCAGAGTGTCTGTACAAAACAAGAAAGATATTTTAGAATCAGGAAAATGACAAATTATACAACTCCAGGTTTCCCAGATACTAACTTCCCAGAGCAACGCAGAAAAATAAATAGTATTTATAAGATCTTTTATTATCAGATGTATCATTTTCTCATCTAAAATTTTCTCATCTAAAAATGGAGATGCAATTTAGTCTAACAAATAAATATATATATGGATTAGAAAATATTATACAAATAGCCTCTGATTGTCAAAAACATAGTAAGCATTCAATAAGTCATATTTTTAAATCACAGAAATAATTGGAACTCAGAGTTACTATTTGCATTCTAAACACATATTTGAAATAGTATGAGTCTTAAGCCCATACTTCAGTAAAAATTATACAATTAAATAAGTAAATTGAACTCATAACTTTACACCTAATCTATTTTATTTTATTTTCTGCATACTTTCACTGAATGACACCATTTTAATACAGTTGCTCAAGTCAGACACCTGGGGGTCACCCTTAATTCTTTGCAATTATTCTTACATATTTCTATAATAGCCAAGAGTCTTGTGTCTTGACTTTTTCTATAACTATCTCTTTAACATGTCAGCTTATTTTCATTCATAAAACTACCTTCACAATTTTTGCTAAGATCAGATTCTCCACACTGGCACTCAGAGGCATCTTCCTACAGGAAAATTTTCTCAAGTCCATTTCCTACTTAAAAACCTTCAAAACCTGGTTCCTGGCCTTAGGTAAAGTACAAACTTCTCAAAGTGACTTATGATGCTTTTCATATTTTTATACTCTGATTACATCCTTAGTCTTATCTCTTAATATCCTCTCCACAGCTACTTCAACCAACTAGTGTATTAAAATTTTGTAAATTGGAAAAAAAAAGTTCACATTCCATTATTCATACCTTCCATTCTCTCTTCCTGGGACACCCTAACCACTGGCCCCCAAGTCTTCACACATTAAACTGAAACTCATTCTTCAGATCTCAACATAGAGCTTTCAGATACTTCTCCATGAGCATATTAGATGACTTTCTTAATGGGAATTACCACATGATATTTCTAATAGTTCTAATGACATATTCATTTCATCTTTATTTGACCATAAGTCCTAAGAGGACAGAAACTGTGTCTTCAAGTTCATAGCTGTTTATAGGGCCTAGGATATCATAATACTCAGCAAGCTTAATTGATTGTTACTTAAATACAAGCCTTAAATTATGAATTCTGAATAACATGTTCAAATTTTAATCCTGTGTAGAAAAAAATGATTATATTTGCCACCTAGTGTTAGGGTTTCCTCAATAAACAACTATTTCTAGTATATATACACAATGGAGTATTACTCATCAATTAAAAATGACAAATTTGATGAATCTATGGAAACCTGGATGTACCTAGAAGAAATCATTCTAGCAGAAACGAGCCAGATAGAAAGGGACAGAAACCAAATGGTTTCACTAATATGTGGTCAACCAAATGAAACTGCACAAGGGGAGAGTGGGGACCAGCTGGAGCAGGTAGGAAGGGGAGGTGGTGGGTGACCCCCAGGGACTGAAATGATGTGAAATATATATAAATAAATTTTTAAAAATTAAAAAAAAAAAACAAAAAAACGCAACTATTTCTATGCTATAACATGGAATATATTTTCTCATAAAAATATTTTTGTTAATTTACTTCTGTGATACTATTTTATGAAGTAGTCTATAAACATCACTATTTCTATGGAATATGTATTCCAAATAATATATACATTTTGGGAACACAATAATTTTGGGAACTGTCTATAATTACAATTAGAAAACTTTGGTAAAAGTAGAAAAAAGATGAAAGAATAAATACTGAATAAAAAGTACTTCAATTAAGGACTTGAATAATCTCATCTCTTGAAGGCAATTTTGAATTTATCATG
>PVHY01000208.1:122751-158827 GCA_004024945.1 Uropsilus gracilis
ATTTTTGCCTGTGGAACCGCAGGCTCTCGTTGCCCGGGGTACCACGGACTCAAGCAATCCCCAGCCTCAGCTTCCCAGGTAGCTGGGATTATAGGCGCACGCCACCACGCCCAGCTATTTTTTGGAACTAGGTCTCGTTACTGGCCCCAGGCGGGACTCGAACCGCGATCCCTAGCCCCGGCCGCTTCATAGGCTGAAGTTTACAAGCACGAGCCACCGTGCCCGGCCTGCCACTTAAAATATTATCACAACAATGGAACACACTTTATTCACTTAGAAATCTGGTGTAAATAAACCAAGAAATGGGAGGTGATGTCGAATATTAATTTCTTAATGTTATTTTAAGGATATTTTCAGAGATATGTAAAATTCTATAATATACCAAATGTATTTATAAAATGATTCTATTCTGATGAATCATATGTATGAGATCACAATATGAAAAAAATGCCAAACTTCCAAATAATCTTAATTTTATTTTTCCTTTATGATGTATGTTTTTAAACTTTTCGTTTGTCCTGAATTCATAGCTACAATATAGACTACATGAATACATATAGGAAACTAAACTCACTGGTTCAGGTAGTATTTGAAATATAAAAAGGATTTGTTAAATAAATGTGAAAAACAACATTGCTAGAGTGGTGAAATTTGTGATATATTTAGATAGCAAACTCTTCGGCATTCTACTGAACAGCATTCTACTGACCACAAATGATACATCCATTACTATTACATTAAATGTGTATGAGAGTTCGGTGAAATGATTTTCTCTCAAGTTTGCATGTGTTTTATCAATAGACTATTATTTTAAAAAGCATTTAGTTTAGCCCTGTTCATCACTTTTATAAGATTACAAATGAAAAACTCTTTCCCAAATATCTAGAAAAGTAAATAACATCTTTGGGAGACATAATTATCTATAGGATAAATGTTTTTAAAATATATACACATAGAACTTTAGAATATAGATGAACAAAATAATTCCTATCAGTCATATGAATTATAAATGAAGTCTGTGAATCAATGGCAGTATGTGTATGTCACATTAATTCTTAAAAAAATTACTCATTTAGTAGCCATTTCCACTTTATGGAAGGCACCAAAATAAGTCATGTATGAAGAAAAGGAAAAAAAGCAATGAACAATGCTTCTCCATATTCTATTCTGGAGAAGTTCTTAATGTGGAGGAAGAATCATCATTAATAAAGATCCATTAGTACATAATAAAAGAACATTTTGAAGAATATATCTATTAATGATCTTCTATCAAGTAGCTTCATGAAAATGTTTTAAAAAGAAAATTGAAAATTATAAAACTTAGACTATATATACGAGAGAGGGGACAGAGAGAAGGAAAGAGTGGAGAAGGTGGAGAGGAGAGAAAGGTAAAGGGAGAGGGAAGAGAACGCAAGTTGGAAGTCAAACATACTATTAAGGACCTCGTATGTATAGAGCATAAACATTTAGTAGAGAGAAATTCTTTTTTGGGTTAACACTGAGAAATTTTTTGTGTATGCAACATAAATAGATGACTTGGAATTCCATGTAGTTTCACTTTTGGGTAATTTCACATTTTTAGCACAGAAACTTAAATATCAGTGCCAGAGTGAAAGTGGAAATGTCGGGGGTGGGTGGAAGTGGAAAAGCCATCAATACATACACAAATAGTTGTATGTACTCACGAAATGAAAGTTGTTGATAAACTGATTCTCCTTTGAAGGAAGGAAAATAATGAGGCAATAAAAGAATAAGCTACCAACCATAAAAATATATGCACTGATCATGATTATTTTTATATAAAACTAAATGTGATAATTTCCTTACTCACTGCAAGTGGTTATACTAAGATTGACTATTTAAAAAATGAGATGATTTCCATATATAACTTTCAGAATGGGTCTTACCATTTGATCATCAAAAATGCATACATAGTCCTTAATTATTTATGGTATTTGAAAAGTCTAAAATTAGCATATAATATCTTTTTTAAAAGTCTAATTGGTTTTAAATTATTTTATCTGAACTTCTAAAAAACCATAAATTAGCTATAGATTTCTCAAATAACTATCATTTATTATGTTATATTAGCATATGAAATATTTAAGCCAAGTAAAGTATTATTCAAGTTTAAACTTACAGTTCAATTGCCTTGTTCCACATGATAACATATCCAGAAAGAATGAAAGACTCAATATTTACAATATGTGTATTTCCTCTTTCTGTTCCAACATAGAGCCATTTACTCTGGAAAGGTAGATGACAGTAAGTAATTCTGAAAGAAAGAAAATTGCAATTAAAATATCTAAATTTTACACCTGGTTAGCATTATATTTTTCTTACACTGTTTATGTAGTGATAAATGACAAAATTTACTATATATTCAAGCATCATTTTAGTTATTAATAGATAACATAAGATAAATAATAGTATATCATTTTAAATAATAGTATTATTGTGTCTAACATGCATTAATATATATCACTTCTAGAAAAAGCATAAAAAGAGACATACATTTCTACTTTACAAAGAGAAAACTAAGATCATAAATTTTTTTTTTTGTACTTGCCTAGGACTAGGACTGACATTAAGTAGCTTAAGTGAGATTAAAACATCCTTACATTTAGTTTTAAGAATAACACTTTTCTTCTAAATTTGCCTGGTTTGTTGATTTTATTTACTTTAAATAGTAAATAGGCCAGATAATCTATAGATTCAATATAATCTTGTTCAATTTCCAATGACTTTTTTTCACAGAAATAGAGAAATCCTCAAATTTGTACGGAACCACAAAAGATCCCAAATAGATCAGGGAAACTCAAGAAAGGAGAGTAAAACTGGAGGTATCATACCTGACTTCAAGCTATATTCCAAAGCTATAACAATTAAAACAGTATGGTATTAGTATAAAAACAGACATATAGATCAGTGTGTTCAGTGGAATAGAAGACCCCAGACATAAGTTCCCACATATACAGTCAATTAATTTATGACAAAGAAGTCAAGAATATGCCATTGAGAAGGACAGTCTTTTCAACAGATGGTGCTGGGAAAATGACAAAGTCATGAAAGTAGAAGAAAACACAGGTAGGAAGCTGCCTGACATGAGTCTTGGTGATGATTTTTTTTGGATTTGACACCCAAAACAAAGGCAATTAGAGCAAAAGTAAACAAGTGGGACAATATCAAACTAAAAATAAAAAGTATACAGTTAGATCATTGATATATGAAAAGATGTTCATAATCACTAATTGTCAGAGAAATGTAAATTAAGACCACAATGAATTTTCATTACACTCATTAAAATGTCTTATCTAAAGGACAAGTAGTAACAAATATTAGTGAGAATATAGAGAAAAGGGCATGAGTCCACTGTTGGGAGAATATATGTTGGTTTAGCCACATGGAAAATAGTGTGGAAGAGGCAGTATGGTAATATACATCTCAAGGGGTATGAGCAGTAAGTCTGAATCATGAGCAGCGTTGTAAACCAATGTTGCTTCAATAAAGAAAGAAAAAAATTAAAAATAGAACTATAATTTAACCTAGCAGTTCCACTTTGGACATTTAAGAAAATGAAAACACTAGCTTGAAAATATATCTGTATATCTATGGGTTTTTTTTGGTTTTTGTTTGTTTTTTTTTTGTTTTTTTTTGAGACTAGGTGTCGCTATTTTTGCCTGTGGAACCGCAGGCTCTCGTTGCCCGGGGTACCATGGACTCAAGCAATCCCCAGCCTCAGCTTCCCAGGTAGCTGGGATTACAGGCATGTGCCACCACGCCCAGCTGTTTTTTTGGAACCAGGTCTCACTACGGGCCCCAGGCGGGACTCGAACCGCAATCCCTGGCCCCGGCCGCTTCATAGGCTGAAGCTTACAAGCACGAGCCACCGTGCCCGGCCTGTGTATCTATGTTTATTGCAGTATTTACAATAATCAAGAGATGGAACCATAAGTGGTCCATCAGTGCTTAAGTGAATAAAAAGATGATGTATTCATCAACAAAGAATTATATCAATATATTGTGGAATATTATTCAGCTATAAAAAATGAAATCTTGCCACTTGCAGCATGGATGGATATTAGACTTTATGCTAAGTGAAATAAGTCAGAAAAAGATAAATACCGTATGATTTCACTTTTATGTGGAATTGGAAAAAATAACAGCAACAAGCTCATAGATACAAAAAATAGATTAATAGTTACCAGATCAAGGGCAGAAGTGATCAAAAGGTAGAAACTTCCAGTTGTGAAATAAGTTCCAGAGATTTATTATATATATAGCATAGACACTACATTTAATACTTTATTGTATGTTTGAAAGTTGCTAAGAGAATATCACAAGAAAAAAAAATCTAAGTATGTATTGTAATGGATATTAAATAAACCATACTATGTTTATCATTTTGCAATATATACAAATATTAAATTATTGTTTTATACCTGAAACTAATGTGATATATATATATAAATTATATCTCAATTTAAAAAGACTCACATGAAACAAGCTCGGTGTATACACAGAATTTGTACCTATGTCTACAGTGATACAAATCATTTACTTTTTAATTAGATACATAGCACCAAAAATAGTATAAAGAAAACCTATGAGGTCAGAGATTCACTGTAAAATTCTTACAGTTTTTTTGTTTGTTTGTTTTGGTTCTACCATCATCTTCAAAAAAGGATTTCTGATTTACTCTGTAAATTAGCCAGAGTAACCATGCATTTTATCCAAAAATTGGGGGATTTCCAAAATCTTCTTAGCATTATCTCTTTTTCCAATATGGCCTAGTCATGCCTCTTAGTGACTCATAAAAATGCAAGGGGGATGTTTCAGAGGGTTCGGGCTAAGATCAGTCAGGACTCATGCTGGAAATGAATAAAAACTTCATTTCACTCTTATTTGTCTTCAGAACACTGAAGATGAAATTGTATGACTGATCTCCGGTGGGCAGCAGTGTCTCCATCCCTCCAATATTAACTCTAAGTGACATTCCTTAAGAGATAGCAGCAAGTTAATAAGTGAATCCCCTGCCCCCAGGTATCCTATAGGAACTAATGTTTTACCTAATCTAGTTCTTCCTAAGCCACTGTTTCCCCTTGTTTAACTAGCTATACACCATTGATTTCATTCTCAGCTTCTTTGACTGAGTCAATTTCTCTTATTGTCCTTCCTCATGCCTCACAGCCCAGCATTTTACAGGGATGCATTCATAGTTGCCCCTTGCCAAAACTTTTTATTGAAATAATATTTTATAGAAAGAGCTAATATTCTGTTCTTAATACTCCTAGAGTGTACTCAGAAAAGGAACTGCCAAGTCAGTAGGAAAGCTGGACAGAGTTCTGACTCCAAGCACACAGACCACTAAAAAGGAAGGGAGTGTTAAATTCCCAGTAAGAGTCCATCTTCTAGCGCTAGATAAGTGAAAAACCAATCTGTTGAATTTATATAATTTTCTTTTAATTATTCTACACTCTACCTCCAAACTATTCAAAAATATTCTCTAAAAGAAACTTGCACATCACATTAAAAAACAAACAAACCAGAAACCCTGTTATTACATACATATTGAGAATTGTTGATCTCATTAAAATGTTATCTCTAAATGACATTAGACAATTTTGATTAAAGCTAAGTCTAGAAATGCTATTATCAAAAAACAGTGTTATGTAGGAAATAATTTGAGTGTCATGTATCTAGGCAATGAAGATTCAATTTTCAATTCAAATAGAAAGATAAAATTCAATTAAGGAGATCATTTCTGAATCAAAGAAACATAAAGACACTAAATATAAAAATAAATACAGGAGTTTGGGTAGACAAAAGGACAAATTTCAGTACTGCATAATACTTTTCGTGGTTAAGAAATCTAAGAACTTATAGTTTTCAGTAGTGAAACCTGAAGCAAAAGGGAGCATTCCAACATAGACTTTAAAGAAGAACAATGGATTACATGAAGAGGATCCAAACAGAATTAGACCTATTCCTTGGAGCAGTACATTTTTTCTTATTATTTTTCACAAGAAAATAGCTTTTTGATGTCTCAGAGTTTCATTTTATGTTTAATGTCCAACTGATGACTTCCACAGAAATAATCTCAAAGTACCAATATGGTTTGACTATCGCTTTTGTTTTTTTTTTTTTGTTTTGTTTTTTGTTTGTTTACAACATTATCTATCCCAGGGTTCTCCCACTACAGGTTCTCTTAACTTTGGTATGTCTATACTTAGTTTGTGCTTTTTATTTACTACTTGCTTCTACTTGAACCACTTTGAACTCATTTAATATCACACCATCATATAGTTTTGCAATCATCTGACATAAACAGTAATACATTGTTGTGGGAAATGACCGTTTTCCTCAGACTGACTTATAAACTTAAGGTTTTTCTAGTCAAAATCTCAGTAAATGTGTCTGTAAAATTTGAAAAGTTACTCCTAAAGTTTAAATCAAAGAACAAAAGTAAAAGCAAGATTACTGAAGACAGCTAATCACATTAAAGAATATTCGTTATTATTGAAGACTACAGATTAACAACAAAAATAATTACAGCTATAGGTAATATAGGTGAATCTTACAATTAGAATACTGAACAAAAGAAAGCAAATGCAAACAACTTTATGTGTATGGTCCCATATTTTTAAATGTCAAAAACAGGCAAAATTAATTCACAGGGTTTGAAATCAGGGTAGTTTATACCTGTTAGGTAGTAATTGGAAAGTAATGGGTTTTCTGTGGTTCTAGTAATTTTCATTTCTTGATTTTTACATGTGTTACATAGATGTAAAATTATTTCTAGGTGTACACAATATATAATTGTTTTATGATGCACAACCAAAAAGATATTTTTCTGTACTGACCAGGAATATTCTTTAGAATTTATTATAAAAAGAAAAAAGTGAAAAATGGTCTCATATCATGCTATAATTATGTAACAAATAAAGAAAATTATATTTCCTTATCTATGTTCATAATGTATTTCTGGAAAGATAAAAGAAACTAATAACACTGCTTGCATCTGCTGATGAGGACTAAGTATCCAGGGAATGGAAGTAAAAGGATTCTTTACTGTATATATATAAATTGCATGTCTTGAATGTCCAACCAAGTGAATATGTTAAGTAGCCAAGAAAATAATTAAAAGAAAAATAATTCAAATTACCTCAAAATTTTAATTTAAAAATTAAAATATTTTAAAATTAGAGTATAAATTTTGTCTCCTAGAGTCAGTTTGCTAGAATTCTTAAAATATTCCTTCCCTCCCTTCAGTTTAATATTCCTTGAAAGTACTTTGTTGGTATTATTAATTAGAGAACATCATAGGAAAGATAAACTCTGATTCAGTACAAGATATTTGAGGTTTGTATATCAGTTTTCAAATTTTATTTGATGCTTTCCCAAACATGTAACTTATGATCAGTGAAAGAGTTCTTAATATGTCAAGTTCTAAATCCTAAAATATGAAAATTTGTTATTCACTTTTAAGATCATGCATCACAGAAGGAAAATACCTTCTCCTCCATATTTAGGTTTAAAATCAGATTTGAAAAAATCCAAGGATCATCCACCAGAAGCAGCTGTAATAGCCATACCTAATTATCAATAATCTAAGGCTGGTTGCTACCTTCAAATACTATAACACAAAGGCTGAGGGTGACCAAAAATAGCATAAACTGTGTAAACAAAATATATGATCTATACATATAATTTCTAGCATTAAACTACTATTAAATAGAGCTTAGAGTTTCAAAAGATGCTTGGTTAAAGTTTCCTTTTGTACACTGAAGTCTTGTATTCACCACACATTTAAAGATATTTTCCCTTTCACAATGATAGCTAATGGTTATCTTCAATTCAAGACAGTCAAATTCATTAAACAAATTCATTCTCACAGAAGATAAATGTCACACTTTTGGAAGCATTAAGATAGACAATACTCATAAAGTTCCTATGATTTCAAGGGAAATCATCACCATCAATCATTTCTCCTCCCCACCCCCAATGTCCATAAAGGGAACCCAGACATTTCTTTCAAATTCCAGTTGTGAGGGAAAAAGAACCTTTCTATTTATCTACATTATAGTATAGGATAAGATCTACTCAGATCATTGAAATAAAGAATCTTACAAGTAGAGAGAGAAAACCAACATAGAAATATCTAAGTGGTGATATTTTTAGTAATAAAGAAACAGGAATAGTACAACTCTTGAATGTTTCTTAAAATCACCATAATCCTGAAAATTATTCTGAATTACTAATTTTATAATTTTTATTAAGGTAACAGTATATGTTACCTGTACATGACTCAGAGTATCTAATCTCTTACTTTGTCGGTTACTACCAACTAGCACCAAAGCACTCATACTTTAAAATTTAACATAAATAAAACTGGATCTACAGAAGTGCCATCTGTTCTAGTGAATATTCAAATGTATATTTAGATATCTAAAGTAAAATTCCTTCCTCTAAAAATTTCCATTGACGTTGAATCCTAAAATGAGCTCTTAATACTTGTGAACATAATACTCATAAATAGTACTCAGAATGTTGAGGGTTAATGATTTAAATAATATAATATGCTTATGAGTAGAAAAAGGAAGATTCATATAGAAAAAAACTTTTTTCCATATTAATGAGATCCTTTTATCTCACTGTACATATATAAAAACTACTTTATTTCATTAATCTCTGCCTATAATGGTATTGCTTCTGAGCCAATACCATTAAAAAGAGGAATACTGTCTTGAGCTTTCAGCATTGACACCTGCCTCTTTTGTTTACTTAATTTTAATAATACTTGGTAATTTGTAAAATTTTACTTCTCAGAATTTTTTTTCATTAACATCAAATTTTTCTGTGATGGCTCTTTCTAGCCATTACAAAGAGTCTGTTTCCCAAGTAAAAAGCAGATATCCTATTATTTTACAGTTCTATTCAGAGACAAATATGAAAGTACAAATTTTACTTCATTTCAAGGTGATTATTAGTTAAGTGGATTGTTATAAACTGGGTCTCATTAAAATCTTATTAGAAACATCAAAAATTTGGTACATTGTGTTACAAATAAAATCTAATAGTGGTTTTATTCATTCATAAGTTCCTCTGAGTATGAATATTACATTCCAATGGAAGAATCTGAATTCTGATCAATTTGCATCTTTGGTGATATTAATCTTTGATATGTAGTGTTTCTGAACAGCTAGTACCATCACTTTGGGATATCTAAAACTTTGTCTCAGCATTTTTTTAACATAAAAATATTTAAACAAAAGAGCAGAGGTGTAAGAGGTAACTGCCATGACCACAAAGTGTAGGAATATATTTAGTGTTTACCTGACTTTTAAATTTTAGATCTGCACTTTCCACACACTGACTAAAGAAAAAGAACAAATCATTGCAGAAGGTCCAGATTAAAGTTTGGTAAACAGAAATGTTACTAGTTCTGCATTAAAAGGTGACTGAATCTATATAAATTATATAACTTTTCTAGAAAATAAACTATTATTAAAACCAATTATAAATATAAAACTATTTCTACCTATTAAGACTACGAAAACAAAGTCAAGTGTTAATCTGAAACTTGCTCAGAAAATAAATTTCCTTGTACATTTAGAATTATTTCACTCATATATTCTTACCGTTCTCGGTTAAATTTAAGAGAATGAAGAATTGCTGGCCTTTTCTGTCTAAGGTTCCACAAATGAAGTGTATCATCTGAACTTGCACTGACCAAAGCACCCTGAACCAAAAAGAAGACAAAGTAAGTAATTTGCTTAATTCAAGGTATTTTGTGTGTGAAGCAAAAATAAGTGAATTTAGTGAGTTTTTTGCTGTTTGAAGTTATTGGTATTTATATAACTGAGAAATACAAAAAAGAACAACTGTACAGGCTAATTCCTACACTTTGATCAGGAAGGCTAAGAACACTGATAGAGTAGAAGAGGTACAATGAACAGGATTGCACTAGCTCTAGAAATGTGCATTTACAAATAAAGAAGAAAAGTACTGTAAACATTGTAACTATTAAAGAATTTTGTATTTTTTTTGGCAAAACCTAAGTTTAATTTTTTGTTACTAAAATTCATGTAGATACTATGTACCTTTATAGATAAATATATCCAACAATTAAAGTAATAGTTTTAAATTTTCAATCTGGTCATTTAAAAATTCACCTCAAAGTACTTTCCATATATTTGGAACGTAGACATTCTTTATTAAAAGTATACTTACTATACTTTAGTAGCCTTTTATAATTCAAGAAACTTTATCAAAAGAAGACATTTGTAAGAAAACATTTCTCTAAAATTCTAAGTACACTAAGGTTCTTTTTATACAAAATTTCCAAATACAAAAGTATCCTTTTCAAGTCCAATAGGATGTTTTCACCTTCTTAATATGGCAAACATATGGGCAGATGACTAACTGCTATGTTAAACTCCATACAAATGTTTAAACTCATTTCACTGAATTAAGACCATTTTAAACCATGTCGGAACTTTATCACTGTAAATTCCCTATCTGAAAATGTCAGTGTTTTCCTTGTGATGGAGACTAAATCTACCTTAGAGTAATGAATATGTTGTGTAAAAGGAAACAGGCAGAATCTTGGTGATCCTGAGATACCTAAAATTCTTTTCATATTTGCCAAAGTACTCTGTTACAAGTAACCTTCCCTAGTTTATAATACTAATCACAGATATCGAAATGACTATCCCACTTAGGTGCCAGGAAGGACTACATTAAAGTCCCTAGAGTTTATTTCTTTATAATTAAAGAACAGAAAATGATGGGAATTGAAATGTTCTTTAATTCTTGACAAAAATTTTCATGTTTTCTATGATGGTTCTCTTAATATAATGTAGCTGTGATTTTATTATGAAAGGCAAACAGTTTTAAAATATCAGTCACAATGTGTATCTATTTAAAATGTTTTAAAGTTTGCATAAAAAATTTTTGGCATATTTGTGTATATCTCTGGAGTGAAATGCACAGGAACGTGAGCATAGCCGCATCTGGCACATAAAAATTATATCATCAAGGTGTCTAGGGTCCATTTACAAAAACAAATGAATCAACAGAATCACTATATGTGGAAGGACTAGAAACTGAATAAAAACAAACCATACGGTCAAAGACAGAAGCTTGGAAAAGGTGAAGATGAATATGAGGAGAGTCAGGAGAGACAACATAAACAATGGAAGGATGTTGACTGCTGGTTATTTTTAATTATGTTGCACAGAGACAAGCTTAAGGCCTTGAAAACAATTCTCAGAGGATCAGACCCAGAAAAAAAATCACCTAGAAACAAGTTGTGCTTCCCAGTAACAGGCATGGGGAAGGCAAAAGACTGAAATCTCTCAAGCTGAAGATACAGAGTTTAACACTGAAACGTCAAAAGATTATCATTTTTAGATATTAATGGCTAGTTATTGGAAAAGTTATACTTTTAAAAAATGTTTTCACTTTTCTTTCTTATCTCCTCTCATTTTTATACCCAATAGAAAGTATATCTACAAGGTGAAATAAGCTAAGTCTGTTTATAGGGAGAATCTTAGAACCTTCTGTGAAAGCATCTGAGCCTAAAGAAGTGAAAAGTGGACATGCGCAAGTGTCACAATGTTTTCATGCTTCAGATGTGTCTGATATGAAGTTCTAGGAAACACTTTACCCATTTTATGATGATTAATTCTTAGAAAAAGATATATACACAAATCTGTGGAAATGAAAAAAGCAGTGGTACCTTACTTTTTTTCCCCTTCAGGCATTAAGTTCAATCTAATAAATGTATGAATTTGGTATGGCACAAATTTTCAAAAACATTTTTGCTCTGACAGCTCATTTAACATAAAAAAAAAAAGCTATAGCAGACTCTAGGATCTCTTACAAAAGCTGAAGTGTAAAGGCCTTACACTAAAGTAATGGAAGATCTAAAAACACTGAGCTTTATAAATACATAGTTTGTTTTTGTGGAGCTCCTTATCACCAGTGTATTTTGCCATAGACATTGGGTGC
Source organism: Uropsilus gracilis (assembly GCA_004024945.1). Lineage (NCBI taxonomy): Eukaryota > Metazoa > Chordata > Mammalia > Eulipotyphla > Talpidae > Uropsilus > Uropsilus gracilis. The sequence goes on from PVHY01000208.1 coordinate 134,767, forward strand.
TCAGCCAACTGTCATAATAGCCATGGATGCATAGAAATGTATACAAATACCAACAAATACATATGCAATAAGAGAGTCTATGGGTAAATAAGTGAAAAGATTATGTCATGGAAGATAAAGACAAAACATGAAGTTAGATCATAAAAATTTAAAGTAGAAGTATGTAGCAGGAATGTTTAATAGTGAAATAATAAAAAGAGTTTAGTAAAATTTTAAAAAATCATTTAAAAATTAACTTATAAATTATGCTACACAACGGGGTCTTCTGGTGCACGCAACTGTTTTCCCTTAAAATTTAATAAATTGACAAATGCAGGAGTGTTGCTTTGATTAAAATTTGATCCTGGACAATATTGTATGTAAAGATCTCTTTAAACATTTAGAGTCATATTAGAATAAAAGCACATCAGCTGATATTGTATACATGTGCGTGAAGGCACATGTGATAGTCACAAAGTCTTACCTCATTGATCAGGAATTGGAGCTGCAGGACAGCTGCTCCACTTTCATGTTGGCAATAGCAATCGACACCAGGTCTCCCAAGTCTAGTATCACAAAAGTCAAGGATTCTAAAGTGTTAAAGCATTAATAATTGTGGGGAAAAAAGAAACTACCTTAATTAGCAACCAGTGTTTTGCTTTTTTAGTTATCCTATTATTATCAATAACAAGTTGAAAAATCTTAATCCTAATTGATGAAAGTTGCATTATTAGCACATGGGAAGTCAGCCAAATGGCCAAATAGGATGTTCTTCAAAGGTTATTCCCGCTTAACATTTGCCATCCATCTGCAGACAAAGTGCCTTTGTGGAAACTTCTGGGTCAAGGTAGGAGATTGCAAAGCCCTAAATAAAGACAGTTTAGGAGGGAGGCTCACATGGCTAACACATGGACTCTAGTCTTAGTTACAGAAATGGAATAGTTTAATATTTTGTTAATTTGGCTGCAGCTCTTTAGTTGTACTCTTTGGTTTTATACTCTACAACTCTTTGATTTCGTGTTGTCATCAGCATATCCCACATGCCAAATGACCCAGAGGAATCCCATTCACCTATGCAATGGGTAAAATGTATATACAAATCTTGAGTCAGGCTATGCACCCAGAAGTGCCTTGATTAGCTCTAGCATCTCTGCTGCTGCTGCATGGAACCCTGAAGGTGTGCCAGCCAAGCACAGACAGTAGCTTCTGAGATGGTACTGTAACTGGGTTCCAACCCATCCAGTCACATCCGTGAACAGTATTTTTGGCACAGGGTCTCTGTAGAAGACACTCCTGTTTGTATTCTGGAGATCTCGTAACTCAAGTTCTTTCACTGTTGCAGTTGGCCACCATTTAAGCTGGTGCAGTGACCAGGTAGGGAACTTTTCTGTTTATACTCCCTGGGTGATCTGACAAGGGTCCTATACCAGCCATGAATCTTTCCTAGGCACAGTCCAGCCGTAAGGGATCTGCTGACCAGACAGAAGAAATTCTCATCTGAGTTTCCAAAGCTCCTAATAAGGCCCTGTAGACTCCAGCTTCTTCAAAGTCACAGTCTGCCTGAAAATTCAAAACCCCACTAGAAGACACTCCCATTTCTGCCTCTTGAAATCCTGAAAGACTCCATACTCCACTTTTCTTAGCTATGGTCATGAACTAAGTCATACTCTTTAGGGTCCTAGAAGGAGACACATCCATCCATTCCCGCAGAGTCAGGTACGAGAACCTCAGTGTTGGCTGCAGAACCTGAAACTGCACTGAGACTATGTTCCACAACCTTTCAGTCACAGTCCAGAGGCAGATGTGCCCACCCAAGGACCCATTGAGTGGCCAGGCAGCAGTTTTCTCTGGGACCTAGCAGGAACCACATCTGTTGAATACCTAGTAATAGATCCACTTCTCAGGGTCATATGTAGACCCTAGAACAGACTCCTGGTCTAGCACCATTCTATTTAGTAAGATACTGGAGACAGATATATTCACCTAGAAAATAAAATGGGTCCAGTTCAGTCTACTGATAAGCCCTTGAACAACAAAGTTCACTGCAGACTCAGCGAGTCTAATGACTGACTCCAGCCCAACACAGCAGTGATTCTGAAGATAATCCCTTAAAACTAGGGAACAAAAAGAGAAACTCTTTATCTACTGAAACCAGTCTGTAAACACTGGAGAAGATATTTGCTCCTACAAATATATATAAAAATGAATGCAAGGCTATGTGGATTATGAAAAGCCAGACAAATATGACCCCAACAAAGGTAAATAATAGAGCGCTAGTATTACATCCCAAAGAAATGGAGATTGATGATTTTTCTGACAAAGAATTCTAACTAAGAAAACTAAATTAAATTCAAGTGAACATAAACAACAAAATGAAATCTGGAAAACAATTCATGAACAAAATGAGTAGTATGAATAAACAGAAAATAAAAATAGTACCAAAAATCCTAGTGCTGTGCAGCCCAAAGCTAGGAGCTGAGGGACTTGGGGTTTGCTTCTGCTGCTAGTGCCTCCCACTGCTGCCACTACAGCCACTACAGCCACTTTCAAAGTGACTTGGGCCCACTGTTCTGCATCATGGCAAGCATGTCCCTCTCTGCTCATCATTCAGAGCCCAGGTGGGGGTCCTGCAACAGGTACAGATAACATCACTTGAGAATTCTAGAAAGCATTTGAAGGAAAAAGTAATTTCAATTCCACAAATTCTTGCAGAAAATTAAAGGGAAGCAGTACTTGCCAACTCATTCTATGAAAACAGCATTTCTCTAATACCAAAACAGCAGATTAATGTGCCACATGAACAGATTAAAAAAATACTAATCAAACTTTTCACAAATCTAATGCAACAATATATTTAAAAATTCATATATTATTATCAATTGGAAATTACCCAAGAATGCAAAATTATTTTAACATTGAAATGTCAAATACATTTCATCATACAAACAGAATATAAAAACATGATTATTTTAATAGCTGTAGAAAAGTATTTGACAAAATTCAAAAACAAAATAAAATTATCAAAATGGAAAAACAAAAGGCATGCATGATCAGAAAGGAAGAATGAAAATTTTCTATTTGCAAAGGACAGATCATAATCTATGTAAAAAAACTGATGAAACAAAGAGTTAAACTATGAAGAATGTAAGATCAACAAAACTTTTAAGGAAACAACCTAAGCAACCAGGGACAGATGAATAAGTTAAGAAGATGGAGTACTATTCAGCTATAAAAAGGAGATGAATTCCTGCCATTGTGACAATGTGGATACAACCTCAGGGGATTATATTAAGTGAAATAAATGTGACAGAGAAAGACAAATACAAACACAAGACAGTTTCATTCATACTTGTATTATAAGGGAGAAAAAAGGAACAGACTAAAAAAAAAAAATCCTGAAAATCTAACTGCAGAATTGAGACTACCAAAGGATGCTGAGGTGAGTGGGGAACAAAGTACAAAGTATAGAAGGGGTCTACTGGACAATGGTGGAGGATTGTGGATGCCTTGGTAGTGGGTCTGGTGTGGTAACATAAATCTAAAGAGGTGTGAATCTCACAATCATATATAGTATTGTAAACCAGTGTTACCTCAGGGAAAAAAAAACCAATAACAAAGAACTTTTATAACCTTAACAAAAAAAGCATATTTAAAGAAAAATATTGAGATACACACAAACAATAAAACCAGTCTAGTTACAATAGAATCAAAAATACTAGGAATAAGTTTAACAAAATATATTTAAGATCTGTTACTGAATACTGTGAAATATTGCAAACAAAATTAAATACCAAAAAAAAAGAAGATATACAATAGTCATGTATTGGAAGATTCAATGTTGTTGAGATAGCAGTCTTCCCTAAACTGAGCTACGTTTGATGAGATTTAACTAAAAACTCTAGATATCGTAAGATATTGACAACTACAATGTTATTTTCTTTATTAATTCAAATATATTTCACAAATAACTAGAAATCTGAGGTATACAACATGTTAATTTGATACATTTATATATCATATGATTGCCATTTAGCAATCATTAGTATCTATTATATAATTATCCTTTCTTTTAGAGGATAGAATGATTAAGTTCTGGTCTTTCAGCAAGTTTAATTTTATAATACCATTTGTTGTAGATACATTAGATTTCTAAGGCTTAAGGATGCAAATTTGTACACTTAAAACACTCTTTCTCTACCCTTCATCCCCTGGTAACCATTTTATTATTATGTTTTTATAAGTTGGGCTTTTTCACACTGGACATATAAGTGATATCATATAGTACTGGCTTTCTCTGCCTGACCTATCCCACTTAGAACAATGTGCTCAGGATCTATCCATGTTGTCGTATATGATGGGATATCCACTCATGGCTGCGTGACACTCCATTTATATACCACATCTTCCTTTTATATATGCAGTGTTTTATATATGCAGTGGTTATTGCAACAGTATTTATAGTAGCCAAGATATGGAAATAAGCTAAGTGCCCATCAACACACAAAGAAAATTAGTTTCTTTAAAGTATAACAGAAGGCCTGGTGCGGTAGCACATGCCTGTAATCCCAGCACTGGGAGGCCGAGGCTAGGGATTGCTTGAGTTCGCAGATTCGAACTGCCCCAGGCAACATAGTGAGACCTAGTCTCTAAAAAATAGCTGGGTATGGTGGTGCGTGCCTGCAATCTCAGCTATCAGGAGGCTGAGGTTAGGGATTACTTGAGTCCATGGGTTTAGGACTACCTGGGGTAACACAGTGAGACTTATTCTCTAAAAATTAAATAAATAAATGAATGAATGAATAAATAAAGTATAACAGAGACACTAAGTCTTTCCCTAGAAAAGAATTTGCACTCTGAATAACTGCCTTCATCTCCACAGATATTAAAGTTTCTGTGTAGTTATGAGGACAGAAAACTAATATAATGGCAATTCTGACCCCAATTTTTGATGTCTGATTGGTGACAGGGGATTGTGTGTGCTTCCCAGCTCCACATACTCAGCCATTTATCTGTGGTGAGGCAGACCCAGTGCCACATTCTGATAGGATGATAGCATGGAGACATGAGGCAGATCCAGGTTCTCTCTACTGACAGCTTTAAATCTCACTCCCCTTTTTTCTTCCTTTGTGTGCACATCTGGACAAGCTGATAGGAAAGCCTGGTTGTTTACTCCTTTGTCTCCAGGAGATTCAAATCATGCAAATCCTTAGCAGGGGAACTCTCACCCACTTAGTAACCACAATAAAATCCCAAACCTTTCCCTCTTAAGTCAATTTAAACCTTGGAAGGTCAGCCCTGTTTTTCCCAGAGGCTTCAGTTTTGTAAGTATTAAACCTTTCCATACTTTGTTAGTAGGAGTGACATAGGCAGTCTACACCAGAGCCAAATTTAGATGTGGTCTATACGCTACTGCAGGTAACCATAACAACTAGAAATCAGCTAACCCCTGCATAAAATAATTTGCTTTGTTGCTAAGTGACAGTGGAATCTCCTTATCTATTGACACTGTCTACAAACAGTAGGGAATCCTAGTTACTGAGTCCCAGTTCCAGAAATTGGCTTTTGGGGTTAGGAAATTTATTAATTTCCCTACTTGGTAAGTGCTCAGCTATAAGGAAAAGTCTGCTTAGTCAAGAATCATAGGAAAAAATGTTAACCTTATATTTTGAGATTACAGTGAAGGAATAAATATGTGAGGTATGTTTTATGGCAACATCAACTAGTAATTCAAGGAGCAAAAAAAAATATATTTTATACCTCTGTGTATAGTTTCTAAAGAAAACTTTCCACTAGCTTCAATTTTCTACCTAGACAGGTGTCATTTTATAGATGCTCACATTTAAATAGTTTAAATAGTTCAACTTCCTAATCCTATTTTAGTAGCTACTATCAAAAAGATCTGCTAAAGAATCAATCTTTAAAAATACAGAAATGGAATGAGAAAATACTGGTTTTAATTATACAGGATATTATTCCAAGATTTCCCAAGTATTTCTTAAAGCAATTATTTATTAATCATTTTAATTCATGCTTTCACAACCTGCCTTATATTTTTCCATGATAACATTTGGTTCATATAATTATAACAAATGTTCATAAGATTCAAAGTATAGAATTTTATATAAAAGACTATAATTTGTCTTTCAATTATTATGATACATTCTTAGTTACAAGAAAATATAACTGTTAATATTAAAGGGGTAATGGCAATTAGAGAGAACTGGGTAATATACTGGCTTAATACGAAGCAGGTAAATATTCTATAAAAACTACATGATTTTGTAGGCGGAGCTCTGTGCCTCTTGGTTTGGTGGTGCAGTAGTGTGCCTGGCCCATTGCCCCCACAGCTGCATGCTAAGTGAGACGGAAAACCTGGGCACAGATTGCGTTTCATGTGTTGGTGGAGTGTTGGTTTTGAAACCACCAGCTTTGAAAATGTGACAGTCATGTTTGAAACCCACACTGCTTTGGGAAGAGCAAAGGAACCTTGAAAGTCACAAAAGGTCGGGGAGCAGATGAATTAAAACACTCTGGTCTGGGAAGTTCTTTGCTTCACACCTACAACTCTTGCCTGGGAAGACCTTTTCTGATCCTCCACCACCACCATTTGACCACCACGCTTGTCTCCCGCACAACTAGTTACTTCTCCTGACTACTAGTACCTGATCATCTGGCAGCATAGCCTGACCAAAACTCCTGCCTCTGGTACAACCAGCACCACCTCCTGACTGGCACCACTGGCCTGTGCCAGCACCTCTGTTCACTATTGCCTGATCCGCAGCATTACCTGCTTACTTTACTGGCAATGCTGGCTCCTGTTACTGTTGCCTCCAGCGCTGCCCAGTCTCTGGACTGCTGCTACTCGCCATCACAGTGCTGTCTCAGTGGTTCCACCATGCTGCCACCATGATGAGTTGTTTTCTGGCCCACCAATTATCAGTGTGTCACCAGTGCCAGGCTCCCATCAAAGGGACAATGCCTTGGTTTGGACTGTTGAACACTGCAGACACTACCTGAGATAGGACAGATGGCAATTTTTGGCCTTTTTAAAAAAAGTCTCTTCCAATCCCCCTCTTGTAATTTAGCCCTGTTGCTATTATACTCTATACTAGAGCTGTGTCTTGCAATTGTAAGTATACAGATGATGATCTACAAACTATGATATTCCCCAAGTTTTTGCAGTTTCAATTATCAGGTGGATCATAAGGGTCCCAGTAATTTTCAATGATCTTTCAGTCCTTCTCCTAGTGTATCACTACTGCAGTATTTCACATATTGATCAAATCTTTCTTCCTGATAGACTCTTCCTTCTCTGAGTTTTATAATTATAAACATGCTTTTCCATTTCTTTCTTTTTGGCCATCACTACTCAGGTTCCTATGAACAATCATTTTCCTGTGCTTATACATTTTGCTATGTTCTTTTGTATAACTTTTTTTCCCCATACCTTATTCACATACCCTGGATACATGAAGCTTCAATTATGTACAAGGTTTCAATTATGTATGTTGATGATTCCTAAATCTTTATCTGTGTCTCAGAATTCTTTCCCAAAGAATTCTTCAGAAAGTATATCTAAATACCTAGTAGGTCACTCCACTTGCCTGTGCCTCAAAAATCTCACATTTAACATTTACAAGTTTAAGCTATTTCCCCTATCAAATCATGGTAGGGAATCTGATCTCTGTACCTGATCTATGTGACAACACCATCCACTAAGATGGTCAGACCTGTTATCCTTCTACTCCAAATTCAACACATTATATCCATTCTTTACTTCTAAAGTTAGTATCTCTTTGTGTAAACCTGGTTGGTGCTCAGTTTTTGGTCAATTAACAATCTAGAAATGGCTATGAAGGTATTTTTAAATGTGATTAATATTTAAATCTGTAGCCTCTGATATTGCCTTCCATAATATGGATAGGCCTCCTTTACTCATTTGAGGACCTTAAGAGAAAATACTAAAGTCATTTAAGAATGCCTTCAAATTAAAAAGTATGTAAAATGAAATCTTTTCAGGGCATCTAATTTGGTGTCCTACCCCAGAAATTTTGTATTTTCCAGTTTCCACAATCATGTGCAACAAATCAGTCTCCTTTCTCCTCCCCCTTCAATATATAAATACAGGTGATATAAATTAGAAGAGATAACTTATGTAATTATGTTGGCTACATTTGTTTGCCCTGCTAGATCCCTTTTCTATCTCTTTCTGCCCACTGGTAGTCCTGAATGACTATCCAAAAGCACATTTCTCTTCAAATAATTTGATCAGTGGAAGATGGAAGGCAAAAGATGAAATTTGGAAGGCAGGACTAGTTAATAGTTTGAGAGTGACTTGTTCATGGTAAATGGCTTATTTTTGATGGTTCCCACTTCCATAGTTAAAACTTTTACTCTGGGTAACAGCTCAGGTACACTTTATCCTTTCAAGGGTAGGCTTGGTATGGTTTCTGCCTATTAATGACTGAATGTTTGTGCTTCTCCCAAATTCATAAACTGGAACTCTAACCTTGACTCTATTTGAAGATAAAGTTTCAAAAGAAGTAATTAAGGCTATAAAAGTGGAACTTGATTCAGTAGGATCTCGGTGTCCTTTCAATAAGAGACACCAGAGAATCTCTGACACTCTCACACACTTTCCACATAAAGAAGTCAGATTGTGGTTTGCCTATATGGCAAGGAAAAAGACTTCAGAATGAAATCAACCTTGCTGGCACCATGATATTACACCCTCCCAACCCCAGGATCCCAGAACTATGAGAAATTCTTGTTAAGCCAAACAGTCCATGTTGTATTTGCTATAGCAGTTCAAGACAACTAATAAACTAGCCTCTGGGTGCTTCCCTTAAACAAAAAATACACTAATAAGTTATCCTTTCTTTAAAATCTCTTCTACTACCCCTCTAATAACAACTATTTCCTAAAGAAGCCAACTAACTCAACTGGGAGTAGATAACTAGGAATCCTGAATTTGGGTAATTTCTTTCAGAGTAAACAAACACCCTAGATTTAAAAGGCTCTTAAAAAGTATTCTCAATGACATGAGAGTCTTTTGACCATTTGCTCATAGACTTTGGAGTCTAACAGATATACATATTTAGAAACCCATAAATAAAAAAACATTAACAACTAAGATCTTAAAGATATAAACACATGAATACAAATGTGATAGCTATAAATGTAATAATAATTGATAGATAATAAAAATAACTAAACTAGTGGGTAAAGTTTGAACAACTGATTCAGAAAGGCCTTGGTTGGAATTCTAGTTCCTTCACTTATTAGTTTAGTGAGCCTGGGAAAGCCAAATAATTCTCATTGTGGAAAATCTCTGTTTTCTCATCAGTAGAACAAGTCTAACTATCTTCTTAATTGAGATGATTATAGGAGACAGCATAGTTATTATTCATCACTAGAAAAAGCAGCTGACGGTCTTCAACAGTTGCTAAAACATCTGTCCTCTTTAAAATTCTTCCCTTATTACTACATAAAATTATGTACTACAAGGCACTACACACTGATACATTCCAGTTCACAAAATACTAAACTGAGAGACTATAAACTGGGTTAAACCAAATATATAAATATATCCTATTTGATCTACACAATGTTTCCTAATCTCAATTCGTTACTAATATCTTAAACTTGGAAGTTTTCAAGTAAAAATCCATAGAGGGGTATGTTTATACATACATGTAAATACACACACGAAAAGTAATAGAATATTAAAATATCTTGACATCAAAGTCTCCAAAACTAGGTAGCAAACAGTCCCACATTCTAAAACAAGGCACTAGACAAATTTAACGGACTTGAAAACAAATACGTAGGAACTACTTTAGTGGCTCTTAGGTGACAACCCAGTTCAACCATTAAGAGAATTTAGAGAGGCCAAGAAAGACATGAGAGGATTTTCTGTGGAGATTTTTCAGCTCCCACTATTTCTGAAGGAAGAATGTGGGATTTAAAAAAAAAACCTACAAAGATTCCTTGGAGAGCTTATTACATATACAGTTGATTAGTGTCTGAATCATGTCAAGGGAGTGGTTGGAGTAATAAGCAATGCTATTATTTATAATTGAATCCTATAAATTTTGTTATTAAAATACCCATTACATATAAGTGGACTTTCTGTAGCTATAAAATACATCATGCAAATATTTTATACTGCATCATCACATTTGAGTTGACACTTTCATGTAGCAATTATCAGTGAAGGCAAAGTGATAATTATACACACACTTATTAAATTGTACTAAAATTTTTATTCCCTACAATTCTTATATCATTCATTTAAGTTAACCCTCTGATATTTATAGGCATCTGAATTTACATCCTGCTCTGATGTAGAGATCCCTATCTGTGCACGATCAACTGGTTAAACTATATTTTGATCTAGAGCATAGGATTATATTAGTTATTTTATCTGGCATTCAGAAATGAATGAATAAACACCCCTAAAAACAAACCTTACTGCTTCTGCTTCTGAATATATGCAAAGCACTGTTTATACAATAACTAAAGCATTTTTTAAAAAAAAATTTTAATTTTCTCACTGACTTCCTGTTACATGTAATATAAAATATAAATGTATTACTCTGACCTAAAAAATTCAATAAAAGTCTATATTTTATTATTTTCCAACTTAAATCACTATTTCCAAAGATAGCTAATCTTTTACATTTTTGTTAATAAAGTAAGTTCATTCACAACTAAGGATCTTTGTTCTAGAAATCCAGGTATTTACCTTATATATTTACCATTTATATCTCAGAGAACCTTTCCCAAAAGCCAACTTATAAAGTAATATATAGATACTTTAATCATATATTCCCACCTTACTTTCATCATAACATGTCACTAGCTCATATTTTCTCATTTACTTATTTATTGTTGCTTTCCTCCAAGTAAAATATAAACAGTATTACAGTAGGATTTTTTCATGTCTTTTTCACTGATATGTCCTTAATACCTAGAATAGTGTTCAATGATTTGGCAACTTGATAATTTATCACTTTAGTTCATGTAATTCCAGAGGAATGATGGAAAACAAAGTCTTCAGAATATGACATAAGAGCAGAATGCAAATTAACTAAGTAGTAAAATAATTGTTCAACAAGTTTGACCATGAACAAATAGGAGTAAGATAGTGTAAAGAACAGAAAGGGAAAGAAAAGGCAAAACAAGGTAAGAGTTGGCAAGAAAGGAAAAAGTTGCATTCAGATTACATTCAAAAAGAAGGGTGGGGGGGGAGTCCAAGCAGATAATTTAGTCATATTAAATTTATGATATAGCAATCTAGAGTTCAAAAAGAAGGTAACTGGAATTTATGAGACAGAGTTTGATACAGAAATACAGAGTTCAGAGCAATTAAGGCAGCTGCAACCTGAGTCAGGGTTTTGGAAAGAAAAAGCTCAGGGAAGAAAGAGCTCAGAAATGTCCAGATCTTTCCTAAATATTAACACATTCATATTTAATGTAAAACCCCACAACTTAGAAAAAGCTTGAACAGGGGTTATGAATTATTTTATTTTTAAGAGACTAGGTCTTGCTATCTTGCCCAAGGTTGTCTTGAGCCCGTGGACTCAAGTGATCCCCAGTCTCAGCCTCCCAGGTAACTGGGATTATAGGCATGCACCACCACGCCCAGAGGCTATGAATTAAATGGGTGTAAAAGCTGACAGAGCATAGAGAGGCATCTGATCCCAGCCACTATGAGTGCAGATATCACCATCCTTAACCAGAGGCATTTCTGGTCACAGGTAAGTTTTACCTTAGCAAAAGGACTAAACAACCCCTGAAGTAAAGCTAATATCGACTCACCCTAATTCTCCAATGAACATCTCTTCATATAAATATTTCCTATCGAAAAAATTTTGGCAAGATGTCAATTCAGACTTTTTGCTAATTTTAAAATCTGGTTGTTTGTTCCCTTATCTAGTTTTAAAGAGTACATTGTAATTCTGGATAGCGGTCCTTTATCACAGAGATGTTTTGCAAATATTTTCTCTCAGTCTGTGCCCTATCTTTTAATTTTTTTTATAATGTCTTTGCAGAGCATAAGTTTTAGTTTAACTTACCAATTTTTTGATATTTTCCTTCATGGATTGTTATTTCATTATTGTAAATAAAAGGCCATCAGCAAACCCAACATCACCTATATCTTCTCCTATGTTATTTTCTAAGAGATTTAAAGTTTTGCTCTTCACATTTAAGTCTATGACTGATTGTAAGCTCATTTTTGTGAAGAATTAAATTCTTGTTTAGATTTTTTTGCTTGTATATGTCCAGTTGTTCTAGCACCATTTTTTAAAAGATTATTTTCTTCATTGAATTATCTTCACTCCTTTGTCAAAGATCAATTGGCAATGTTTGTATCCATTTATTTCTAGGCTCTCTATTCTCTGCTATTGATCTAGTTATTCTTTCACCACTATCACACTGTCTCATTTATTGTAGTTTAATAGGAAGTTTTGAAGTCCCATAGTATCAATCCTCCAACTTTGTGCTCCTTCAGGGTTATCTTGGCTATTATGTGTTGGCTTTTATCTTTCTATGTGCATGTTAGTATCTGTTGTTACCTGCAAGAAACTTGCTGGAGTTTCTCATAGAATTAGTGATCATTAGATCAAACTGGGAAGAACTCATAATTTGACATTAAATCTCTCTATGCATCTCTCTCCATTTACTTAGATCTTCACTAGTTTTATAATTTTCCTCATATTGAATCTTGCTCAAATTTTGTTAAGTGTATACCTAAGTATTTAAATTTTTGGTGTCAATGTAAATGGTACTATGCTTACACTTCTTTGTCGAGGGCATATATTAACATTTATCCTGCAGTCTTGCTATAATGACTTGTTAGTTCTTAGAAAATTTTTATTGATCCTTTGGGATTTTCTACATAATCATGCCATCTGTAAACAAAGACAGTTTTATTTTTCCCTTCTCAATCTGTACATATTGTTTCCTTTTGTTGTCTTATTGAATTAGCTAGGGTTTTCAGTACAATATTAAAGGAGTACTGTGAAGGGACATCTTAGTTTTGATTCTAATCTTAGCAGAAAAGCAAGCAGGTTTTCATCATTAAGTATGATGTTAGCTATAGATTCTTTGTGACTCTGTTGAGAAAGTTCCCTTTTAATTCTAGTTTGCTGAGAGGTTTATTATCATTATTATGAATGGGTGTTGAATATTTTTCTACACCTATTTATCTAATTTTTTCTTTAAACTGTGCATGTGATTATTATATTAACTGATGTTCAAATAAATAGTAAGCCACACTTGAATACCTGAGATAAATCCCACATGGTCATGATGCATAATTATTTTGTATATTATTCAATTTGGTTTACTAAAATCTTGTTGAGGATTTTTGTATTTATGTTCATGAGAAATAATAGTAATTTACTGTAATGTCTGTCTGGTTTAGATATAAGGATAAATGCTGATTTTATAAAATGTTTTAGAAAGTATTCCCTATTTTGATTTTCAGGAAGAGATTATAGAGAATTAAAACTTTCACCCTAAGTATTGGTACAATTTGCTGATGATCTCATCTGGGCAAAGCATTTTTTGTTTTGGAGATACAAACTATTGATTTAATTTCTTAATAGATATAAGCCTATTCTCAATAAATCTATCTCTCCCTCAGAAATTCCAGTAGTGTGAGGACTCCATACTGCTGGCTGTTATGTTTTCCACAACGGAACCCACAGTCAAGCATCCATATACAAATAGGTCTGTATTACCACTCACTGAATAAAATACCTTGTGCATAATCTCTAACTACACAGACTATACCTAGTCCCCAGTTTGTTCAATGTCTTGTTTGGGAACACTAGCCTGGTTGCAACTCCATTACCTTCTCTGTGTCTCACACAGTCAGTTACTAACTTCAAACTAAGAAATCCATATTTTGCTTCACTATCATTGGTGGTGAGCAGATAAAATTTCTTGAGAGTTAGAGTTTTTCTGTAGTTATATCTGGGGAAGATGTTTATCAGAACCTCCCTACTATGCTTTGAGTGACTTCTTTCACTTTACATGGTGTCTTTAAAGTTCATTCAGGTTTTAGTATGTGTCAAACTTTCCTTCCTTTTTAAAGACTAAATAACATTCCATTGTGCATATATATATATGTGTGTATATGTGTATATATATATATATATACACAAACCATATTTTGTTTCTTGTCCACTCATCTACCGATGAACCTTTGGTTTTCACTTTTTGGCTAGTGTGAATAATATTGCTATATATATCTTTTTAAAGATATTTCTTTTTAAAGTTCTTGCTTTAACATCTTTTGGGTATCTATCCAGAAGTGGAATTGCTGTATTATATGGCAAGTCCACTTCTAAGTTTTTGAGAAAATGTCATAATGCTTCCATGGTGCTTGCAACATTTACATTTTAATGGTAATGTTCATGACTTCCAAGTTTTCCACATTCTCATCAACACTTGCTAGCTTATGTGTTTTTTTTTAATAATAGCTACTAGCACAAAAATAGACAGACAGACAGATAGGTAGATTGATAAATAGAGATAGAGATATATCAATGGAATGGGCTATAGAGCCCAGAATTAAACCCTCACATATCTGGTCAAATAATTTTTGACAATTGTACCTAAGACCATTCAAGTGGGAAAGGACATTATTCTCAACAAAAGGTACTGGAAAAAATGAATATCCACACACAAAATAGTAGAATCAGATACCTATGTGATACCAAAGGCAAAAATGGACTTGATATGGATCAAAGATGTTAGTACCAATTTAACTCTGATCTATATACTTCCTGACTCTGGACAATTCACATACAAATGAAATCATGTATAATGTAAGCCTTTTGTGTCTAACTTAACTTAATGACATGTTTTCAAGGTTCTTGTTACAGAGTATGAGAGAATATAGGTAAATCACATATTAGAGATTTTTATTCAAAATATATGACACTCAAAACTCAACTAGAAAAATAAACCAATTTAAAAATAGGCAAAGGTCCTAAATAGAAACTTCAACAAAGACATTCTAAGGAAGGCAAGCAAGTGCATAGGTGTTCATCTCATCATTCATTAGAGGAATGGAAATTTAAAGGTCCATTAAAAAGCTAAAATAAAAAGTATTGACAATATCAAGTGCAACTGCAAATCATATTGCAGTTATGGTAGGAATTCAAAACAACACAACCTCTCTGGGAAATTCTTGAGAATTTAAGCATATGATTACACTAGCACTCAGAACTCCCACTGTAAATGGGAATATGTTTCCATTGTAGAGTGAATCCAACAATGGGGGAAATGGAAAGAAATATACCATCTTAATACAATCAAAAGAAAGCTCTCATGGTGATATCCAGGTATAGTTAATAATGGATTTTTTAAAAATATTGCCAGTGACAGGTTATTTCATAATGTTAAAAGAGTCAGCTCAAGAAATGGACTTAACACTGTTAAATCCTTACACAGTTAAAGATGGAACTTCAAATAAATGAAGCAAAGCAAAACCGTATCAAGAGAACTGAAAGGATAAATAGATCAACCTACAAGTATAGTGGGAGATTTCAATACAACTTGCTCAGTTGGAAGTAAGTAGAAAATCAGTACAAATGTAGAAGATTTAAACTCTATCAATTTTACCTACTTGGTATTTATAGCTCAGTTTGCTCAACAACAGAACACACATTTATTTCTAATGCATATTTAACATTTATCATAATGGACCACAGAGAAGGCCATAAAAACCTCAATTAATTTAAAAGGAACCAGGTCACAGTAAAGTATATTCTCTGACCACAATGGAATTAAATTAAAAATCAGCAACAGAAACATCTCTAGAAAAATGCTAAAATGCAGGAACTACATAAACTTGAAATTATCCATATGTCAAGAAAAAAAATCAAGCATAAATTGGAAAATATTTTGAATTGAAGTAAAAGAAACAACATACTAAAACATGCAACAGAGACTTCCAATACTGCCATGATGGAATGGCTCCATTCCTCCTAGATTCAGCCTCTTAAAATTAAATATCCCTAGATACAATATTACCAGTAAGCATAGGGAAACTCTGAAAGGTAGAAAGAATGAAGAATTCCATAGCCATGAGTTCCCTGGGTTTCCTTATTGTATCTTACTTATCTGAGATAAGGCAATGCAGAAATCTCAAACTCAGTATCATCAGTTAGCACAGATTAAAACAACAAATGCCAAGAAAAAGTTCCACACAGAGGATTGGAAGAAGGTGACTTAAAAGCAACTTTGGCATTACCCATCCAATTGTAACCAAACAATGAAAAGAAGCAGTTTCTTTTCCCACTCCACAAACTTCAAAAGGGTAATTAGTGAGCTGATCTTCGATCCCATTCTGCCCTGCAGCGGATGCACCCCAGTTTCCCCAGAAGATGGTATTTAAAAGCTCAAGAAAATTGCTAATCATATGTCCTCTACCTGACAGAAGCAGGTAGAACTCTGTTCCCACTGGCAAGTGGTGTAAGGTCAAGTAACTGACCTTTCAGCTCTAAGCAAATAGAGGTAGCAGCAATAAACTTCTGGTGGGTAGAATTATTGAAATTCTGATTGGTAGAATGAGTGAATGGTACAATGATCTCCCATCACTATCTAGCATGAGGAAGAGATGTTCTATTTTCCAGAAAAAATTGCATCAGTGGATCAGTGAAATCTAATGGTAATGAGATTTAATGAGGGGTACAAAATGGATATATAGTCATTATAAAGGCTTCAAATCATCCATCTAGCACCCAATGTCAGCAAAGTGTCCACTGAAAAAATAGATGCCCACATTCACCATCAGAAACAAGACTGAGCAAAGCAGGACTAGTCAGTATCCCAACATATCAGAGGTTCATAATAAGAACTAAAATTATTCACATAAATAGGGTATAATAATGTGTTGCAAGAAGAAGGGCATAACATCATGCTTCCTATCTCTCCTGACATCATTAGTGAACAGTAACATGAATGTCCACCCCAGTCATGTGAATGAGGCAGTGAGTCATCTGGGGTAGGTGTGTTGACAGGACCTACCAAGCAACTGAACATATCCACCCATCTAGTTCTTCAGCTACACCACAATGGCATGGTAAAAAAATAATTAAAATCAAACTTTACAATATGTATCCAGGATACAAATGAAAATTATTTCTATGAATGAAAATTATTCACCATGCTAACAAACCAGGTAATGACAACATGAATGAAAAAATAAAATCAACACATGTCAACATCAAAATGAATCATCTGAGAAAGGTTTTTAGCAGCCATCAAAAAAATCTTTCAATAAGTGATTACAAACCTTCTTGAAACAAAAAATATGAAAGATCAGCACAGAAATAGAAGTTTCAAAAAAGAACTGATACCATGGAATGGAAAAACACAAAGTAAAAATGTATAGGTTCAGTATACAGTGGAAATGATGAATAATATACAGTAAACTTAGGAGCGATCAATAGAATTTACCTAATCTATATAACAAAGAGACTGTGGAGAAAAAACAATAAACAACCTTGGGAAACGAAAGATATAGCATTCATATAAATTAGACTCCCAGAAAGAGGAAACAAATATAGTGAAGCTGAAACTATCAGAAATGAGAAATGGCTAAAAATTTCCCAATTATTTTGGGAATTTTTTTAAAACCTCATAATTTTCTTATTATAAATTATATCACAGTCAAAAAGTTTCTTTTCTAGCTTTACATCTAAATAAATCACATTTATTTAAAATTACTATTGAATATACTGTCCAAAGCTTTAAATCTATAAATGAATACTATTCCCATATAAAAGGGTAAAATTTGCTCAAAGAAAAAATTGTGAATGAAAAGATTGTATATCATTATGGATGATACATCCCCCCCTTTTTAAGCAATGTTTTTAATCATTTTATATATTTTAAATTGTACTATATTTATGAAGGTAACATTGGTTTCAAACACTGCATATGACTTAGATATATAGATTTACATCTTTGGATGCATATTTATACAGTGTCCACTATCAAAGTAACCATATTTGACCATAGTCCACTGGGCCCATCCTCCAGTTGTCCCCCCCATCCTCATCCCCTCATGTTTCTCATACTTCAATTCTACGTCATATTTTAAGGGGTTTGTTTTGATTTTGCCTTTTTGAAGTTAACATTAGATTTTTCATTTTTGAAAACAGGAACATTTAATTAAAATTTTATTTTTACTGAGCCAAAGCTGGTTTACACCATTGTATTTGTCTTAGGGTTATGGCTTTAAACTCCACAATGTATATTTTTACCAATGGAGCAAGGTGGAGGATTACTGGGGGCTTCGGTGGTAGGCACAATAAATTTGTAAACAGATAAATACATTTATCTACATATGCAAAAACCTGAGCAAACACCAAACAAGGTAAGTCCAGAGATATCTATGTCAAGGAAGATCATAATTAAGCTTTGAAAGCTATAGATTGATCCACTGGAAAGCATCCAGAGATACAGAAAGTATTATAAATAAACACACCTCTTGAATGCTAGATTTCCCATCTGGAACCATGAGGACCAAAGGGAAGTGGTACAACATTTTTTAAGTACTGAAAGAAATGTGTCAAACAATAGATGAATGCATAAAGAAAAGTGATACAAACATGCAATAGAATAGTGTTGTCATTAAAAAGGAAGTTTTACCATTTGTAACAACATGGATGAACATGAATTATGCAGAGTTAAGTATGAGACATAGACAGATTAAACACTGTATTATCTCACTTATAAACACTGTATTATCTCACTTATATGCAGACTCTAAAACAAAAAACTAAGCTTACAGATGTATAGGACAAACTGATAGTTGCACAAGATAGGAGGTAGATAAATGAGTGACTGTGCTCAGAGGTACAAGATTCAAGTTATAAATTACGTGTTAATGCAAATTATTGTGATAATTTCACAACATATACAATTATTGACTCATGTTAACACCTGAAACTAATTTTATATATGTATATAGATGTAGATTGTATATAGTGCTTTAATAAAAATGAAAATAATGTGTACTGTCTAAATACTTCAAATACAATGATATAGGTAGGCTTAAAGATATAAATCTCTTAGGTAGAAATAGATGTAAAAATGAAAACAGATATAAAATGCAAACTTTAAAAAAAAAGCAGGAGTGGCCATATTAATAAGAAACAAAACAGATTTTGAAGCAAGGAAAATACTGGAGACAAAGAAATTTTATTATACTTAACAGAAGATATAACATCAATAGTCTAGGAAAAATAGCAAAATGAAGTAAGTTTAAAAAAGTCTGATAAACTGCCAAAATTCAACTAAGATAAAATAGAAAACCAAAAGTCATGTAATATTAAATATTAGTATGTAATATAAAAATCTCTCATAATATTCATAACTAAGAATTTTCACTAGGAATTCTAGCAAATATTTAAATTGACACGAATATTATGCAATCTCTTCCAAAAACTGAAAAAGGGAATACTTCTCAATTCATTTTACAGTTGGTATGCCAATACTAAAACTAAAGGACAATACAAGTAAAAAATTAGCCTAAAATGGAAACCATTTAAACATAAAATGTAAAATTACAAAATTTGTACCAAAAGAAATAATACCATACCTTAAGCAAAGAATTATACAGGTGACCATCTAATGAACAATATATAAGGGAAAACTGGTAAGCTAGACTCTGTAAAAGGGTGAAAAGAAAATAAAAATGGAAACATACCAGTTGCAGACTATATATTTGACAAAGGACTAATAGTAAGAATATATAAAAATACCAGGACAACGCAAAATTACAGAATGGATAAAATGAAAAAAATATATAAAAAGTTGATAATGATGTGAAGATAGAGGATCATTCATAAACTATTCATTAATAGGTAATGTAAAATGTTACAACCATTCTGAAAATAGTTAGACCTGTTCTTATAAAACAACATGCAACTATCATGCTACCTTCCAACTGTACTCCTGGATATTTCAGAGAAATGAAATTTTATGTTCATTTAGAAGCAGCTACATAAATTTTCATATTTATTTTAATCATAATAGCCAAATTCACAGGTCCTTAATAAGTGAAAGGTTAGAGAAAAAAAACTTCGATACAATGGAATATTACTCAACAACTTAGAATAATGAACTATTAATACATAGAATAACTTGGGTAAATCTACAGAGAATTATGCTGAGTAACAAAGTGAACCCCCAAAGGCTACCTACTATATGATCCATTTATATAACATTCTTAAAGTGGTAAAATTATTGAACTGAAGAATAAATGAGTGGTTGTGGGGAACAGGGATGGAGGAAATGAAGGGACAGGTGTGGTTATAAAAGAGAAATCCAAGAAATCCTTATTATCTGATATAAGTATATCAATGTGAATATCCTAGTTGTGATAATGCACTACCATTTTGCATGATGTTACTATTAGGAGAAATTCAGTGAAGAGTCCCTGGGATTTCTCTGTATAATTTCTTATAACTGACTAAAATCTACATCTCAAAATAAAAAGTTTAATGAATTTGATAACCCTAATATGATAACCTAATTTGATAACCCTAATGGAAGGAAATTTACAACGCTAGAAGCATATATTAAAAAAGAGGAAAATTCTCAAATCAGTGACCACGGTTTTATCCTAAGAAACTAGAAAAAGGTCGAAAACCATAGTTAAGCAATGAAAAGAAACTTCAAAATATCAAAGCAGAAATAATGAAAGAGATTATAGGAAAACAATGTAGAAAATCAACAAAACCTATAGTTGGTTCTTGTGAAAGTCAACACAACTGATAATCTAGCAAGACTGATCAAGGTGAAAAGAAATAATTTACCATTGTCAGAAATTAAAGTAGGAGCATCAATACATCTACACATTAAAAATATGATAGTCAATTTGACACTGAGTTTCACAATTGTTACTGCTTCTAAAGAAATATTAAAGTTATGTGATAATAAATATTCACCTACCTGAATATTTAAGGGAATGTAATAGGTATTAACATGGCAAATAATGAACCAGAAATTAAGGATACATTCGAATAGCACCCGTTCTCGTCCCAATGGCCAAGATTTTCTGAACTGGATCAAAGGCTAATGCTGTGGGCTGATAAGGAAAACCATGCCGAACTGTCTGAAAGAGAGCAAATAGTAAAAGGAGTTATCAGGAAAACAAAAATTACACACACAAGATACTGATACCTGATCACTGGAATGACTAACTTTGTTTAAAAACAAACCAAAAAACATACCAAATGTTGGAAGGAGTATAAAATGACACGACCACTGTGGAAAAAACTTCACAATTTCTTATAAAGCCAAATGTAACTTTCCTATGACCTAGACTTTTAGGTATATGTCCTCAAAAATGAAGACCAAATATCCACATATTAATTTATATAAATATGCTCTAACAGCTTTATGCATAACAACCTAGGAATATAACCAGGCAACCATGAAGAGAATCAAGAAATAAAACTATGTTGAGCTCACCTCACACAAAAGTATACTATGTAACAATAAAAAATAGATGGAAAACTTAACAGTTACAACAACCCGTGTGATTCTCAAAAACAGTATGCTAACTCTTTAAGCTTATAATGTGATAATATTTGTTAAATTCTGAACAAGCAAAACTACTCATTGAATAGCACAATAAAATGTGATCTCTGTAAGATATACCTCAGAAAAAAACAAATACTATATCAAATAGTAAACTATAGTTAATCACATAAATATCATTGTTTTAATTGATGGATTGTACTGATACTTGCAACTTATTTCAAAATGCATTCAAGAAAGTTACACATATGTATGACTGGATAAACACGATAGACAGAATATAAATTGTTAAATCTGGTTGTGAGTTGTATGTATGTGTAGACTATGAACAGTTGGTACATATACATACACACATAAATGTTCACAGAATAATTATTTTACTTCTCTGTATGCTTAAACACGTTCATAGTAACACAATGAAAACATGTGGAGACTGAAAAATATACTATTGAATGACTATTTGGTTGATGAGGGGAAAAAATATTAAACACAAATGAGGACAAATGAAGACACATATCAGGACCCAGGTATGCAACATAAATGATACCATGGGGAAATACAATAATAAAGGCACACAACTAGAAACAAAAAAGAACCCAATTATTCACTCTAACATTACACCATGAAAAACTAAAGAGAAAGAACAAAACTAAAGACAGGAAAAACAAAGAAAAAATGAGGAATAAATAGAGTTCAAAAAGCAGTCCTAAAGATCAAAGAAGCCAAAATCTGATTTTATGAAAAAATAAAATAT
This sequence comes from Uropsilus gracilis, assembly GCA_004024945.1. Taxonomy (NCBI): domain Eukaryota; kingdom Metazoa; phylum Chordata; class Mammalia; order Eulipotyphla; family Talpidae; genus Uropsilus; species Uropsilus gracilis. The sequence goes on from PVHY01000208.1 coordinate 157,076, forward strand.
AAAATATATAAAAACCTTTATCTAGGCTCAAAAAGGGAAAAAAGAGCACTAATAGAATGAAAAAAACAAAAAGAAATTACAACAAACATATCAGAAATTCAGAGGGACATTTGTTCCTGCACATCTTAACTTTGTTCTAGATCATTCCATCTAGTGTAGAAACTACATCACTATATGGAATGATATAGATATATACAACCATTTGAGACTGAATTAGGAAGACAGAAAACCTGAATATACCACTTACAACCAGAAAAATTAAACAGTAATCATAAGTCTCAAACAAACAAACAAATGTATATGTCCAGGAGCAGATTATTTCACTCATGAATATGAGTGCAATATTCATGAATATGAATATGAGCCTGCAATATTATCTCTGCTTCTCAAACTATTCCAAAAAACTGAGAAAGAGGGAATACTTCCAAGCACATTTTTAGAGGACTTTACTCCAATACCAAAACCAGACAGACACCACACACACAAAAGGAAACTACAAACCAATTTTTCTGATGAACATAGATGCAAAGACCCTCAACAAAATCTTAGCAAACTGTAGAGAACCCAAAAAAATCCACAGAAAAACTACTTGAAATAATAAACCAGTTCAGTAAGGTAGCTGAATACAAAATCAACACACAGAAATTGGTAGCTTTCCCATATGCAAAAAGCCAAATAAAAGACGAAGCAATCAGAAAAACCATCCCCCTTTACCATCGCACCAAAAAAATTAAATACTTGGGAATAAAGCTAACAAAACACATGAAAGAACTATACAAAGAAAACTTTTAAATGCTGCTAAAAGAGATAGAAGACATAAGGAAATGGAAAGACATTCCCTGCTCATGGATTGGAAGAATTAATATCAAAAAGGCCATCCTACCAAAAGCAATATACAGATTCAATGCAATCCCAAAAAAAATCCCAATGACATTCTTTAAAGAAATAGAACAAAAATTACAGAAATTCATATGTAATAACAAACGACCTCGAATATAAAAAAAAAAACCTGACCAGAAAAAAGGAGAATGGAGGTATTACAATTCCAGACTTCAAACTATACTACAAAGCCATAGTAATTAAAACAGCTTGGTATTGGTACAAAAACAGACTATCAGACCAATGGAACAGAATTGAGTGCCCTGAAATAAAACCATACATATATAGTCAGCTAATCTTCGGCAAAGGAGTGAAACACACCAGAACAAGGACTTCTCTTCAATAAATGGTGCTGGGAAAACTGGTCCAAAACATGCAAAAAAAAAAAAATGGACCAAGACAGCTTCCTCACACCATGTACTAAAATCAGCTCAAAATGGATAAAAACTTAGATGTCAGACCAGAAATCATAATATACATAGAGGAAAATGTGGGCAAAACCCTACATGAGTTACAATCCAGATTTCATTTCTGGATACATCTATAGCAGGTAAAAAAAATGAAGGAAAACATAAACAGGTGGGACTACATCAAACTAAAAAGCTTCTGTACAGCAAAAGAGACAACAGAGAAAACAAAAAGAAATCCAACTGAGTGAGGAAAATTTTTTGCCCTCCATACAAGTGATAAGGATCTGATAACAAAGATACACAAAGAACTCACACAATAAAAACAAAGTGAAAAACCCAGTTTAAAAATGGGGAGAAGAGCCGGGCACGGTGGCTCGTGCTTGTAAGCTTCAGCCTATGAAACGGCTGGGACTAGGGATTGCGTTTTGAGTCCCGCCTGGGGCCTGTAGCGAGACCTAGTTCC